>JAQFYB010000873.1:0-41782 GCA_034694085.1 Pogonognathellus longicornis
TACTCACACTAAGTCAGGAGGCATGTATCAATCACATATTAAAGTTTGGGGGATTTTCTGGTTCCATGAATTTTCAAACCATTCCGTGCGCCCCTCTTTCGTTTACTCTTTAGAACAAATGATTAATTTAAGGATGAAATAATGGATCTGATAGGAATATTCTTTTTATCGTCAATAATACGAACTACATTATTTTATTACCATTATTAGATTATTGAGAAGCCTGTGAAAGCAATGCAATATAATATAATATGCAATATATGTTTTAGTAGCTCCACAATTTTGCTGGCTTCTTCCATACGTTTTATAAGCATAATAATTATTTGTTACTTTCTTAATAAATAAAGTTGGAGGCATAACATTGTCTTGTGGATAGACATTATATACGTAGGTGTGTCACTATGAGACGGCCTACAAGTATTATGCGATGTGCACATGCAATGCGCCTCTGGCTAAAAGACTTACTCCTTTTAGCTGTAAAAGGCATAAATATAAATCAAGACGTACAGAACCAACTTTTATAATTTGTGAGTTCGTTTCCATAGTAGATACAATGTGTGTTGTTTTATTCGAGTTCTGAAATTATATGCTTGGGGCTTTTTGAAACTCTATACCTACTAAGACTTTCATCTGTATACTGTGAGATTCGAGTAGAACTCTGAGTAATATTTGAAATGAGATAATCCACCTGTTCGTTGAGCATCAAAAGTGAAATGCGGGTCTTATTACCTGATGATAGTCAAAATTAAATTCAACTTCAGGCTATGAACTAATGGTCTGAAGGAAAATCATGTGAATCACGAAAATGATACAAACTTTTACCAAATGCCACTCATTTATTCAATATAACTTTTCCATAGCTGGAAATTAGACCGGAGTTACAGATATTGTACCCAGCAATAAATGTGGGTTACATCCACTTCCAGAAATGGCAATATCATAATAGGAAACACTAACCCATATGCATATTGCGTTCATTTTTTACTAAATGCAAGACTATTCACAATTCAGACTGGTTATCGTAGACCCACGCAATCGATCCATATATATAAACGTACTTATAATTATCAATTCAATTACATATTATATCTTTTGCGTGGGTCAGCAGAAAAATATTTTGAATTGTCCTATTGTAGAAAATGAATGTATGAAAAAGTATGAAGTAATTTAACAATACAAAATATTAATATTTAGATATTTTTAACCAGAGAAAATTTGTTTTAACATGAAAAATATTTCTAGCGTCGGTTTGTGTGAAGTAGAAACTATTTTTTTAAATACTATGACTGTTTAAAATTTGACTCTTGATCTGTAGCGATCATAACTGCATTAAAGTTTAAATGTATTTCTAAATTGTTACCCATAAATAGTAGTTCTGTTTAAGAATGACTCGAAATTACTCAAAAGAAATTGAATAATATCTGTACACTCTAAACCCCACTGACTAGCTATAATTTTTTTGACCGTCTATTACCCCAATTTCCGTTTAGATTAATGTTGCCGTACAGTATGGGCTTCATACTATATACGTAATTGATTTTCATGGAAGTGAATGCATACTGATGCGTTGTGAGGGGACTGGGATAAGAGTTATATTATAAGGCAGAGTGGAGTGGACATGACTTGAGATAGGAGTGTTGGAAAGTTGAGACGTGGAGGATTGAGGAAGTCGATGTGAGTGACAAGGAAAGGTTGGGAATAAAAGAAGTTGGAAATGTTGTAGAACTTGGGACAGGTGAGTGTGTTTGAATGAATGGGAGTAATGTGTTTGGCGGTGTGGTTGTGCTTGGGTGAGTGAGTGGATGGTTGATTGGAGGTGGCTAAATAATGGCTGGAGACTGGTAGTCCAAGTCCTGCAACTGACCCGACTGCAGAAGGCACACTGCGTATCATCCTCCTGGTTCTCAATGGAATTGTTGATTGTTATTTTATTACGACGCCTATCTTTCTACAGTTCTCTCCGACTGCTTCCGAGTAGTTAAGTCAGTCATCTCGTATCAAAATATCAATCCATTCATTTCACTTTCTTTCCAGCTTTTCTATAGACTTTCATTTTTGCAGTTCTTTTTTCACCCGTCTTCATTACATTGGACAGGAGACGGGTGCAGAGTCACAGAGCAGGCATCACACGCGGCAACATCCACCAAACAAAACAGAGCTGGCAAAAATGAGAGACAAAAGAGCTTTTATTTTAGAACCGGTTGCAACAAAAGCACTCAGAGAGAGAGAGAGAGTAGCCGCTGCTATTTTTTGTGTTGTTTGCGGAGCGGACAGCAGGACGGGACGGGGAATCCGGTGCACGAGTGAATGTGAGTCCACTCGTCGCCTTCTCCTACAACAACTTTGCAGCTAGTGGCAGAACCACTCCGAGTTTATTAGAAGATCAGCCCCGGTCTAAAAACCAACCAGCTATGGATTTCCTCTCCTGTGTCTCCCTGTGTCTATAGAATTTATTCATAGGTGATTGATACTCCAACACGCCGAGCAGTGTACTTTGTAGCCAGGATGTAGCACCAAGACATGACTTGAGCCAACGACTGCGGACCTCAGGCCCAACTACTTCCACAGTTACTCCACACAACGCAACAAAGCAAAACAAAAACTACCTACCCAAAACCGGTTTCTCAAATCTCTTCTACAGATTTGCACACAGTAAATAAATAAATAGCAAACAGTAAAGTGATAATAAAAGAAGCCGAATTAAAGAAGAGAAAAGAATCGACTGACTGACTTGTTTCACTATACTTCAATGCAGACGAACCTTTTATGCCTGAACTCTGCCTTGATGACCAATCCAACTTCAATTCCGAGGTTGTTATTTAATTCCAAATAGACACGTCCCTGTCATTTTTCTCTTTTCCATTTCTATTCGCACATAAAGGAAAGCCAAGGTGTTCCTTCCAACGCTCGCCTTTTGTGCTCTCATTTTGACTCGGGGATTCAAACACAGTCCTATTGATAGCAAATAATCAAATACTGCACGGTCCAGTCGAAATTGAAACGTCTACTCTCTAACTTGGACTTGACTTCATTGTGCCTTAATACAACTCAGAATCAACATTGCTACTGTAGCTCAACCCGAGTAGTGGTCAGTTGAATGTAAGCAGTGGAGCACATCCACAGACTAAAACTCTAAACCACACGAGGATAATGTGATTTTGAAAGGAACTGTCGCGTGCCCAACGAACGAGTAAGACAATATTGAAATATCAAACTGATACTGGCCAAACACCTCTGACAACTAAAACCAATGACCATTCTCCCTATCTCATTTTCTCTCAAAGGCTTAGTGACGGTGGCAAGCTCTGCCTATCAATTACCTTCTCCATTCAGACATCCACTAAGGCAAATGAAATTCTTTCCCTACTATAAGAATATGCTCAAATATTATTCTTCATTTTTGAACAGGTTAAACACACAGACAACATTGTAAAAAATAAATAATATTCGGTATAGCTACTTCAATTGAGACTTTATAAATACAAATATTATTTGTCACTACCTACTAGTAAGTAAATGTCCATGAATACCACGCATATTGCATGAGTAGAAAGTGGCTCCCAAACTTTTCTTGCTCATACTCATAATTCATATTTGAATACTCATATTAATTAGTTAAACAGCGCAGCGGTTTGAAGTAGTTTGTTGGTTGGTTGGTTTGATTTTCTCACTACGAGTTTCCTCTTAATTAAGCTACTCCAAATCATTGTTTGTTGCTTCAGCGTAAACTTAAGGATAAAACTCTGCTTTGGTCAAATACGATTGACGGAATAATACTTGTACTGTGTCAATCTGATGTTTGAGGAAACTCAAAAAAAGTGAAAACTTGAACTGAAGCAGGTTTTGCAATTATGACTTCAGCTCGTTCCAACTCGTTCCAACGACTATAACCGTACAGCATGTGCAGTCTCAATAAATAAAATTAAAACCTTAGTTCGGATACTAAGGAAAAGTATTGGTAGGAACTTGGCTAAACCTTCACCCTTTCTTCTTCTTCCTCTCAATGTAGCCAGAATGGAAGATGAGGAAGTTTATTCTCTAAAGAGACGGAACAGAGTAACAAAGGGAACTTCCAGAAGAAGTTCCATTATCACTCAAATCCAATCTCAAGTCCATCTCTCGTTGTAACCATCTTATCAAAACTTGACTACACACAAAACTCATACAAATGAATATTATTGAATCTTAAAGCCAGAAAACATAATGTCCAAGTCGATTTTTTCTATTATTGTAACGAGGAATATCAGGACACTAGTACATACAAGAGACTACTTGAGCAGCTCCAATTGCTATGCCTACATAATATTCAGTTCTTGAATCTATTCAGACAACTCATTCAGACTTTCAGGCTTCCACATTATAGAAATTTGAAGCTACTCCTCTTTATTAAAACATTGCGATATTGCGAACTGCGCGACTTCAACGTTGACATAATTTCCCATCAATGATGCTTGCAGTGATAGGAAATTATGTCAACGTTGAAGTCGCGCAGTTCGCAATGTTTTAATAAACGGTCGACCGTATCACTTCATTTTAAACTCTGGTCATGAGTTGCAGCTACAGACACTTCATAGCATTCACCCCACACATGAAGATGAAACTTGTTTACACACCCCCATCCCACAGTCCACTTCTTTTCCGTCTTTTCTTGCACTAATTGCAAACATCACAAATCCCCCAAAATAATCAATACGTAGAAATGGTGGTGGTCTGCTTTGAGAAATTCTTCCTACCTTTCTTTTCTAGAGGCGAACTGTTTATGAGAGCACTCACACACGCTACAAGTACCAACACTCACCACATTCCACCATCTTCCAAAACGAATGACCATCCTATGACTGGAGAGTGTCTCTTCACTCTTTGTATGTCCGCTTCCCTTTTCACTCCTTATATTTCGCATACAAATGTGTTTGGCGGACTATTTGCAGTTTGTAGATGTAGAAATGACCTGAAAGGATTTTTGACACGAAATTGAATTATAGACTAATGTTTGGGTGTTGACGTTGAAGTAAATAAAAGATGTATGTAAGTGTGATGAGTAAGTGGGGAGTGGACCTTGGAGCCACACAAGGAGGATGAGTGGATGCATAGGATAATTGGGAGAGAGGACGAGAAGAGGTTGGGGGAGACAAGGAATTGGAATTAGAAAGAGTGAAAGTGTAGTTTGGTGTTGACTGAGTGAGAGTGTGGGAGGTGGACACGGAGAAGAAGAAACGGGATAACGGGATGTGTGGGGTGGTGACTTTGAGAGTGGACGAGATAATTTTGAAGAGGACTGAAGAGGTGGGTTGATTGAGTCAGAGAGACGGGAGAGAGTCGTAAGTTATTTATTGGAGACGGAGGAGAGGCGGTGGAGCGGACAGCGTCAACTTGAAAACAACTTGTGTGAATCGCAGAGAATTAGGAACAAAGAAAGAGCAGGACGGGGTGTCTCATGCTGATATTGTAATAATCAGCATCAGGAAAATAATGTGGACGATGCGTGGAGAAGATGTATAGTGCAAGTCACATCGTGCGAGAGACTTGAGGAGTAAGGAGAGCCCTTGGATGGCAACAGAAAGGGTTCTCTGCTCTTGTCTCTTTCGTGTAGCCGACCTCAAAACTTTAATGTCCTCTGCGGCCACAGCGTACTCTTTACTTCACACATTTATGAGGACGCGTAGAAATAATAAAATGTACTTGTACTCACGACACATTACTCGCACAGAAAAATGAGTTGGGAGAAGTATGCTACAACAATTTATTTGTAAAGTATCTTCTCGCCTGTACTCTTCCTGTGTTGACGAAAAGTGTACTTGTACTGGTGCTAAGGGATCATACGAGATCATCATCATAAAATAATAAAATATACACCCAGACCCCAAGTTCAAGCTGTGTGCGTATTACACAAACGACGAGTGCACCCAAGCAATGCAGACATCCTTCTTGCACCTCGTTCTAATTTCCATCAGAATTTTTTGCTCGTTCAATTTTAAACTAAACCCTTTTATAATTCAATGTGTTCACGTCCCTGCGTGTCTGCATTTTAAACTTCTGGGTGCTCGCAGAATAAAAATCCATTCCTCTTATTTATAATATTATGAGGGTCCCTTTGCTCTGCACTGCGGGATACACGAGGAGGACATGAACACCAGAATCAACACCGTCCGCTGCTTCACTATCACTTCATCCATTTACTTTCTCGCTTCACAAAATTATACAACTAAATAATACTTTCCATCCAGTGCACAGTGTATCACTTTGTCACTCGATGTAAGATACAGCACCACTTTTTTATTTTTGAGTATAATACATTATGTATAGTTTATGCAGTACAGTGTATGCAAGTAATGCTACGTGAGACTGCAACGCTTTGCAACAGACACACTTCTCCAGATTCAATTTCATTTAATCTTCAGAATTTCCAACATTAATAAACTTAATGATAATAATACAATTAACAACTTCTATTAAGCCGACTAGTTATTATTACTTTTAGAAGGGCGCAAAGTACGTTGCAGCAGGACCAGAGGGGAAATATCATATTCAAGACGTCGCTCATGTTTAGTATGACTGTAATTCACTTTGTAGCTTCTGATTTTCATACATGGAATTGAAAATTAAGATGTTGAAGAAAATGCTAACTTGTATTGTAACATGTAGACTCTAATCAGTCTCCTTAGAATGTAGTTGACATTTGAAGAGTCAGATAGATCCAGACTTCGAGAGGCAGCGTTAATCAAAGCATCTATATGTAGGTACTCCAACAAACTACAACACACAAATATGAAATTCAATGGGCTGTATACAAATCGTGTTTCAGTGTATTTACAAATATTTGTGACTTCATACTTCCAGTTAGCCCTGCACACTACTGGTGGAAAATGTATTTCATACTTAATCTTACCATTGACCAATTCAAATTCAAATTGAGTTTTATTACAGTACAAAATTAGGACATCCAACCAATATCATATAATCAGAATCAGATTAACACTGCTCTCCCCATAGAGTCACACAAGATAATAATACATTAGTTAATAAATTTTAAATGGTTTAACAATTTCACTCCAATACAAACATATTTTTCGACTAAAATTATGTTATGCAATAGGTAATGACAAATGATTAAACATGTAATTCTCTTTAGAGTACTTGTGGATGGGCTAAATCTAATTTCAAAACAGAAACAATTTTTAAAGACTATTAACGACAATATTTAATTATTAATTAAAGTACTAATTGTAGTTTTATACAAATGAATTGTTGTTCGCTGGTTCTTATTTCTGGCGTTGACTTACAAACTTTGCGTCGTCTCCTACTACCGCAGTACAGCGTTATGTACTTTATTTCATGAATGATTATTGGTTATAATATTATGTATCTTTGTTGAAATAGTTTAATTTAATATCACCCAATACTTCTGTTGACTGAGGTAAGCTTTGTTTACTTATGAAAGGTACTGGCTGCTATAACTATTAAATATTTAATGCTAATAATTGTACAATTTGTACAAATAATTGTCCATAGTCAAATACTTACCATAAAAATGTAGCTTCTCTCGTAATAGTTAATTATTGCAAGTTAAAGATTAAACGAATGGGAGTTACTTAAGAGTTCCCACCTACTGGATTCAACCTAGACAAGTTTCAATAACTCACTGCCTTCTGCAAAAAAATAAAGTGAGCATTAAACTTTTAATATCATTAAAGTAAACGCTGTAAATAACCTTGATGTATTCAAATTCAGTGAGAAAGTTCTCTAGCATAAAGTTTTATTCTACTTAATGATGAAAATAACTTTTTTTTAAAACTTTTTTGGGACTTTTGTTACTTCAGACAAAAATTGTGCCCACAATTGACCATGACACATATCGATTTACCTTGAAATTCTTTGGGTGTTATTTATAGGACCATAAAAAATGAATTTTTCCATTAAAAATGCATTACTCTATACATAATGAAATAAATCCTAAAAAAATTGGAAATAATGATTGCGTTCATAGAAACAAAACTAAAACTAGAAAAGGTGAAACTATTAAACTACGCCTTATCTATGTGTTGAACCCAAGTAGGCTTATATTATATTATCCTCCGGCTATGATTCTTAAACTTGTAAAGTGTCATAGTATATGCATTGATCATGAAAGTTGAAGGAACGGATAAGAACTGAGCGATATGATCATTCTGAACTCTGAGGATTTCATTGAATCTTAATTTCCTGCTTGCAAGCCCATGGACGATAGACAGTACGCCTGGTCTTGTCAATGGTTGACCATTCAATGGTGGAACTTGCAGTGGAAAGAGAAATAGTTTGTTGCTTTTGTGCATTGGACACTTTTATCGGTGGACTATGTATGGGAGGAAATAGGAATGATAAAATATTTTATTTTGATTGTACAACTGTTCCGAATAAACGTGACAATCGCACACGGGATCTGGAATGAAGTTTAATACCTGGGATGTTTGCCGTTGGAGTTTGCATAGGTGAAGATGGGCGAGTGATAAGGCTGCAACATAATCATATGCATTTTCCAAACAGGGGCATTCAAATGAGTTCTCTGACATCGTGTCACGGCATAACACGTCTGGATCAGTTCTATTCATGTACAGCATTGTCACATGTCCGCCACTCTTGTACGCTGACATTGTGCATCTACTACTACATTTCTGTTTCTAAAGGACAGTCACCATGCACCATAAGCACATCCTTATTTTCATCCACTCACTCACATATTATTATTATTATATTATTATATAACATGTGCATGTGGGGTAGCGTCCTAAAGCAAGGAACACTTTTTACAGCTTAACACTGGTTTTGCTATACGGTGGAAAGAAGTGGACTCGACAGCCTGGTTGGATAGAAAGAAGTAAGTATATAGTAATAGTATGGCAGTGCTAATAATGATGAATATAATTGTGGAGGTACATCACTCCGTGTTCGTATGCACAAGTTACAAGTACATTTTCCACTAAATACATACAACTAACTACATGATAACATGATACAATAAATGTATGCATTTGAGTTTACAAAGATACCCGTTGCAGTGCTATAGTCCCTGCTAGGAACGTTTTGCTCGGCTTTGGCTATTTTATTTCTGTGGCTGTGGCTATATAGTGTGCAGTGTGTGTAGTGCGGGTATTTGGTATTGGAGTGTGGTGCCAGTGCTCCGTTGTTGCATATATTAGGAGCATTATAATAGAGAGAGAGAGAGAGCTGGAGAGATAAACTCTGTACATATAAAAAGACACATTATGACAAGCTGGCTGAATAAAATCTTTTTTCTTCTTCCTTGCCCCTTTTCTGGTTTTGTCCTCGTCTCGTCCTCGCATATCGTCCCTAATTTACATAATATTCACGACGACGACGAATTGAACCAAGAGGTATTATGTTGGCATAAGTATAGGAATAGAATGGGATCCCAGAAGCTTTACAAATGTCTATAATATTCGACTATTTAAATCTCCACTATCTCTCCCCGCCGGCCTGCAATGCCGAGTCTGCCTTCCTCTTCTCCCAGCCTCCTCCACGTCCTCATTCCTCAATCCTCATCCTTTCCTCTCCAATATTTCACTCAAAAAATTTCATTTCGTTTCATTTGCATTTCCTTTTACATTTACATCCATCCTGGACACATGCCTCCAGCCATCCAACAATAATGCCCAGCTGCACTTATGCCCAGTCTCTACCTTCCTCTAATCATATACTAACACTAATACTATATCAATGCACAGGTAAATGACCGAAAAATACTTTTTTACGTCATACAAAAGTAGATATCGACAAATATTTTGTGGGGGGAAAACTTGGTGGATATCTGTAGTCGGCTATCTATTTAAAAGCTAGTAAACATCTTCAGTTTCATTACAGAAACATTTACACACTATTGAACATACTTTTGTTGCCAATAAATACGACGATTCAAAATATTCAAACAATACATTTATTGATTGTATATTAGCTGAGCGTTGCATAATACAGATATTTACATGTAAACAATCTGCAATGTTATATCTGTGCATGACAAATTGGGGTGACTATTGGTAGCGACTCGTGAATGAAATTCTCAATTTTGGGTCCAAGAAGAATATGAATATTATTTGGGTATTTGAATTTGAATATGTGGAAGTGGAAGTATGCATAAAGTGCACATACAACGATCTACTACAATCTACTACTACAAGTAAAGTAATTATAGGCAGCTAAACAATTGCTTTGCATTTTTTTCTCATTCCACTATTTTTAAACTGAAAGCATAGAGAGGTATTATGCGTTGTGGTGGACAAAGAAATATTTTAGAGCAGACGACTGTGAATTTGAGTGTTATATGTGATGAAGTATTGGTGGTTGGGAAAGGATTGAGAGACGCAAGGAAGGCTGGAGTGGAGGTTGGGTTGTTGGTGGCTGAGTATTTGGTTGAGAATTGTGAGGCAGACTACTGGGATGGCTGACGAGAGGAAGAAAGAATGACGAATAAATGATAATAAAGTTGGAGTAAAAAATTGAATGTTCTCTCTGGTTGTCATTTGAATATGAAAGTGTCAAGACGTAAATAGCTGTCCCTTGGTTTGATTGAGCCGGGAGTTGGTTGGGTTTCCTGGTTCTGCAGTTCGCTATCTGTGCTGTTCAACCGACTCTCTGCATTGTGCTCATTCCACTGTTATTGTTGTGCACACACAATGCCCATAATGTCCATGCAGCACTGATAAAAGAAAATACTTATGGATTTGCTATAAATTGAACTGATGTGCAATTTAGCTGCATATGCATAGGACATTAGGGCATGTGTGAGTGTGTGAGTACACATACATTTAGGCACATAGCACGCTAATAATATGATAATCAATAGATGAATAAGTGCATAGAATTTGTTTGAAAGGAGGTTGTGTAAGAAAGGTACGCTATGCAGAGTACAAGCACAGCGTATGTTATCTGTTTAGAAATGCACGAATATGTCATATAATATATTTCTAGAAATGGAGGAACACATTACATGTGAGCATGTATGCATGCCTGTATAAGTATGAATAAATGTATGTGTTGTCCGAGTATGGATTATGGAATGAAGAGGACAGATGATGCTAATGAAATGATGATGAGGTGTTGCATGTTACGTGTGACAAGTTTCGGGAGTGCTGTGAGTGTGTGTGTATTATGTGTGTAGTATGTGTGCATGTTGTAGGATATTGTGTGTAGACTGTGTGTGGACTGTTGGAGTTTGTGCCAAAAGAAGAGTTGAGGTTGAGACCTTTGGGATTCTGAGTGAGCCTCATCCTTCCTTCTCATCATCCCTTAGAAATATGCAGACGGATGGATTTGAATGGAACTTAGCGTTATTGTTGGTTTTTGTGAAGGGAAGGGATGATGGGCAGAAAGAATGCCAAGACCGAGAGGAGACCCTTAAGTCAACCCTTTCTGTTTTGCATATAGGAAAAAAGACATTATGGTTTGCTTGGGATTTGATTGTACGCTCGTGATGACTACCCGGAGAGCTACCTTCCACACAACCTTTTCTATTATTTTAATGCGCCACTTGGGCTACGGGCTCCGACGCTCTCAGTCTCCCATCCGCTTCCACTCTCCTACCTTTGCTCCGTCAACTCTTTCTTCTTTTCATACACCGTTCCTCACACACAACACAACACTCACGTCCACGTCCTCTGCCCCACTCATAAGCTCCCTTTTAAACATTATGCATTAGTCTCCAGCTTCATTATATTCTACTGCTATTACTTCCTCTTTGCCTACCGTCCGTCTCTTCTCTGTGTACTGCCAGAACTGTCTGGCTCTATACGGCTTCATGCGTTATGCTGTATAGCCATCTTTATGCTTTACACCAATCTTTATAGTTAATTTCAGTCATCAGCCTCACACATTATTATGCCAAAGAAAGGTAAAGCGTAAAGGTACAAGCTTGCCTCGCAGTGCTCGTTGGTTGTTTCTACCTCGTCTGCATATGATTATTATACATCATTGTACTACAACCCTTTCTTCATAATAAATTTTATATGGTGATGCCCCGCTCTGCATGCAAGCAGAGCCTTCAACCAAATTCAATGCTAGTCAACTGCATACATTAGCCACGTACAACTTTTTACTCTTTACACAGATGCTATAATGCAGGAGATGCAGTCACTCAGCCTTTGGAGCACAGATTATACACGATGCACATTAGTGGATGCACGTCCCTATCTCTCTGAATGGAGAACTATGTCATCCAGTCTCCAAGTACCTTCACTACATGGGTACTGCACCAACTATACCTACCTAGCTTTAAGGTACCACTACCACTCACATTTACCTACCTTTGCATAATGCATAATCTCTTGTCATCCGAGCCAGGAGCTCGTCTCAATCCTCCTTAGCCAAATCATGAGTTCATACAACACTTCCAAATACTCAGTCAAGAAACTGCTCGCCTTAGGAAACCATATCAACAGTTAGTGTCCCATTCCAGCAGTTATGGCACTAATTAAAACCATTGTGGCCTTATACGAGTCATACGAGGCATTGAGCCGCTCTCCTACAACTCCACAGATCTGTCTCACCTCTTACATCCATCACCAATAGTTGCATCCTTCTGTATATCTTATTGTGTTCGCACCAGGCATAAACCACGCTATTCTGTAAGAGTTGAAGTTCTCCAATTACAAATTATTACAGGCTAAATGATCACCTTATACTGAACAGACGGGGACACGAGTATTGCATCTGTGGGATTTGCAAAAATTAGAGCGAAGTAGCCAAGATTGGTACATTGGGGCGAAGAAGACTGAATTAGTGAATTGTATTGAGTTAGTGCAGACGTTTAAGCGAACTGCAGAAATGTGTGAAGATAGTGTGTAGGGAAAAGAAGTGTGTCTGTTTGTAGTGGAATGTAGTGGATGTGTAGAAGTTGGGAGTGAGAAGAAGGAGGAAGAGGAACACGAAGGATGCAAGAAGGAAGTGCAGCGTTGCACACGACCGAAGAAACTACGAGCTCTGTTCTTCGCACAGCACAGCCTTCTCATTTATTTTCATCGCCTAATATCTTTCTCATCTTGCCTTGCAATGTCGACAATTCGTAAAGTGCAAAATTGCATCTGCACACAAGGAAGTTCACAGTGCACTTGTTTTCATTGTCTATTTATTTTTCTATGGGCCTGGCATGGCTATGGAGCAGAATAGCAGTAGGCGGTTGTAAGTTGTTGCTCTTTTCCTCGGTGTAGGCGTGCAACCTCAATGTAGAACATGAAGCGGTGAAAGCGAGCTGCATGGAAAAGACGACGCTCCTTTAAATACATCCCAACTTGTGCACTCATCTTAACTCAAGTTAACACATTATTGTGTGCTGTGCAGGCTTCAATCCACCACCCACCCATTCTGCAATAAAATGCATCTTGATGTCTTGCCAGCCAACTTTTACTCATCGTGTCGCCCATTCATGTTGTACAAGTCTCAATATTGTGTCATGACTCATGACTTCTTATGCTCAAGTAATAATATAATCTAGCCAGAATAGAACAAAGACACAATCAACAAATCAACTCTACTAGCATTTTCTACGGACCGATGCCTCCTTAACATTTATATAAGTAAGCTAAAATCCTTTTTCACACATTACAATATACCCTTTCAGTATCATTTCCGCTTATATATAATCTAAGTAAGTCAAGCTTCATTTAATTTATGATTCCAACTTATAAGTATTAATCAACAAGAAAATCAACGTAATAATCAAGGGAATTAGATCTCTTAGCATTTTCATATAATGTTTCAGGGCAAACAATATTTCTATATGCAAACATTTATAAAAGCGCAATACTATTTCTAAATTTCTATTGTGCGCTGACGCTCACAATTAGTGATTTTTATATTTTTATCATTCAGAGAATTAAATAAACATACGGACCTACACATCAAATTTATTTTGCATTTGTCAGAAGACTAATAAATAATGCTAATACATTTAGAGTTTATTAACTTCAGAGAAAATCTTTTCAGTTTGAAATAGTTGAGCATCTAAATGCTAACGATTATTGATTTATTGGCAGAATGGGTCTTTCTAGCGAGTAAAGCTAAGGATTTAGGACGAGGTAAGAAGGTAGTGCATAGTGGTGGTAGATTAGTTGTGTGTGAATCATTATGTAGTCAGCATGATAGTTGGTTATAAAAAGAGTTGAACAGAGAAGTATTGGTACTGCGTGTGGATTAAAAAGGTGCGTAAAGAGAAGCTTATAAAAGGCCAACAACACATTCAGCGCATGAAAAGTTTCATTTAGAGTGAAGTGAGAGTGTAAAGTCAAAAACCTCTTGGATTGCATGAAGTGCATTGTGTGAAGATATCTGTTATCGGGAGTCCTATCGGGCTATGTGTATTCATTTCAACTGATAAAAGTAATTGATAAAGGAGTGAAGCTGCAACGGAAAAAGGGATGACTTGAAGGTTCTATTTATTTGCTCTCTCTCAGCTTTGTGCCTGATGTGATTCTTTTCTAAGCAACTCTGCTCGAGTTTAAAACCTTTCTTTTCCATACACAAACATCATTTCAAGATTTTGCAAGGTCATGCAGAGTACACACACGGATTGTAGTAAAACAAAAAATAATGGACTTGGTGAAGCAGTGGAGTAGTCTGAATAAAGGAAATTAGACACGTAGTGCAAGCAGACATCAACACAATGGCACGGCAGTTGCACATAACTCCATAATTCACTCACATCATGAATCGCAATTATCAATCTCATTTTAAGTGAACACATCATCACCCAGCGCAGTGCCAGCAGCTCCCTGCCTGCCCTAGCATCCAGTCAATATTTCGATGTTTCTCATTTCAAGGCGAATTGCAACTACCAAATAAAATATGGTCCTTGCATTTCACCACCGATTTTATTGTCTGCCCTAACTCCTCTACCTTTGTCATCCTTTGCTTACCGTGTCTTGTAGCATGAGACAATGTTATTATATTATGAAATTACGATTAACAATAATTGTTAATAAACACACTCACACATTATTTTATATTATTATTTTTGTTATATTCTGCAATTAACATTAGTACATAAAATGTACTTAGGTGAAAAATTAAAAAAATGTAACAACTTTATTAGTAAAGCATCCCTAAATTTCATTATACGTAATAGATCAAAGCAAAAATCCATTATTATTATTAATATTAGTTGTAACTATAATTCATTGAGTATTAATATAGAGTTGTAGCTAAACTACTAAAATGGGTGTCCTCTTGCGTGTTGTCTCTGAATGCATTTGAATTCAATTCACAGATTTGCACAATTTACAAATGGATTAAAACGTTTCAGTTAACAAAAAATCCCATGAATTCATTTTCTTTTGCCCAGCCTGCTTTATATTTCCTTGCCCAAAATCATCATTTTTTAGTAATGTAATTTGTAATTTCTCAAGTTCAATTACATTTTCGCATTCAATCATCAAATTACAATTGTAATTTAATTATATTTCTATAATTCTACAACAAGTTACAAATTAAATTATACATAGTTTGTAATTTAATTACACTTAGCCCAAAATTACATGTACTTTACCCAACCCTAAATATATTTAATGTAAAATTATATTGCGACACTACGAGGGGTTGGGACATTGATAGAGTTAGACACCCATGGTATATGACATAGGTATATGCACCTAACTAAGGTACAATTAAAATGCAGTGCATGCAATTACATGTCTATTTACAGAACCTTTAATATGTCTATTTAACTACTTATATACCTAACCTACTATCCATTTCTACTTATAGTATTTCCACTTTTAGTGTAAATTATACACTAAAAGTAGAAATACATTGCTACTCTCTACAAAACGTGATGGGAGTGGTCAAAAAGAAAAATAAGGCAGTGACAACACTTTATGGTTTACAATGAATTGAGCATGAATGCACAAGGCAAAGAATTGGTGCAAGTCGAGTTTCTTGCAGGAGAAGTTTGGAAGTATGTGTCAACCCTACTAATATATTCCGCATGCAACAATTCAATACACTGTAAAGAATTAGGAGTAGGTACGTTACAATGATTGTAGGGTTTCCTCTTTCTTAGAAACCTGCAGTTTTACATGCTGCACTTGCACATACAAGAATAAACTGCAATATGATTGATGCATATATCTTCACACTACATTTACCACATTCTATGGCACATGACAATATCTGAAAACAATATGAATAAAAAATACCTTATTGGGTAGCCCTGTAATATTATTAGTAAAAATATTTATGTTCTTCACATTATGTAGGTGGAGATGATAAAATGCACTTCACGTTTATTTGGACGACGGAAGGACTCACATCTTGACATTACTCTGGAATTGCTTTCTTTTCTTATCGTTTTCCTTCTCCTTGATTTGTGAGATTCGGAGAACTTGAGATAAAAGTTTAATTTGAGAAGCTTTTTAGGAATGCAGTCAAAGCTGTGAGACAGTCATGGCATACTGCAGCTAGACTCAGAGCCGTACTCCACAAGAAAAGACAATTCAACCATCCTACCCACTCATTGTCAGCTCAAAAGAGATTAAAAATAAAACCTGAAACAGTTTTTAACCCACCAACTGGCAAAAAAAGGCTCTCGATGTAGACTATTTATTTCTTGTAGGTAAAGTCAATTCAGAGAAATTTCAGTCTTTATTATAATATAATTTATATATTATAGCATAATGCACAAAAAATTAGTTTGAAAAATAATGTAGAAGGGGAGTATAATAGAAAATTAACGAATACTTTTAATTGTTATTTATTGAAATCGTCAATCACAACTAAAACAACTTTGTAGTTTCTATTTTTATTTGAAGGGATTGGATGGATTTGAAATGTAAAAGTCGTCACAATAAAATATTTAAATCTTTGCATTCAGTTTAATCAAATAAATGGAAGAAATTTTCTGTTAAATGCCATGCCGTATTTACGGCATTTGCTAATTTGGGTGAACTGCGAGGCGAATGATATTTTTGAATAAAAGATGAAATGACGGTGACGGTGACCCTTGGTTTCACAAGACAGATGGGTGATATCATCTGAGAATGTAGTCCCTCTTTTACAATTCCGATTCCGTTGGCTTGCAAACATCTCACCAGCTAATAATAAATTCTAAATGTGTTTTCCCCTTTGCATCCAAAGTAGAGGAGAGTACAGAGGAAATAAATCCAGGATTCACATCATAGAAGTGTATTTTGACTCACCCAGTATGAGATCAGCTTAGTCTTTCCACCAACCTTTAACAGACACAACACAAACACGCTTGTAATCCGCCGTTAATAATGACAACATCCCATATATAAATATATATCTATGGTATTAACCCTTTGATGGGGCACGCTACGTTCAATTTTGTGTGTACACAAATACAGTTAGTGCCTGCATATTGTTGGACTGTCATAATCATAATATACAAAGACAAACTGAAGGAACCTTGACTTATTGTCATATTGCCTATAAAACATCGATTAAAAATTATTATTATTACAGCAAACGTAATATTAGGAGAAAAACTATACTTTATATGTGAGTACAACTACTCCACAGCACACCAGTAGTGTTGCTATCTGAGTATATTATACAGCGTCTCGCTACAAGTCTCTCGAGTCATATTTTATTGCTGAGCTATGAATACTAATACTGACTTGGTTTTAGGACTAGAAAAGAGACGAGAGAGAGATAGAGCTATCAAATCTATGACGTTGTTTTTCGTACGGTGATAGTATTGCGAGATAGAACTGTGAGGAAGTATTTGCATGAAGAATGGTAAAGAGAATAGTTTGCGGTTGGTCAGTTTCTGGGTGTACAGAATAACTTTAATAATGATGTAATGCTCGTTGTTGTTTGCACACTGCAGCCAGAGAGCCTTGGAAGGTGTGTGTAGTGTCTTGTAGCAAATAGCTAGGAGCTATTAGGTGTAGCATTTGATGTAGTTGTTGCATGCACAAAGATATATTTATAGTTGATGGTTGAAGTACGCGAAAGTTTGTGTTTGACGTGTGGGCATTAGAGGTATTGCGTTTGGGAATTAGCGAGAGTGTAGTGTAGATATCTGGCATGCTGTTATAGTGAGAGTAATGAGGTGGGTTAGATCTGGGCAGTTTGGTAGCAGAATAAAATCGGGACGCGGGTAGACAGATAGAGGAGAGCGTGTAGGAGTTGGAGGGAGAGTTGCGAGTGTGTTGTTGAGGCTGAGTGCAGTGTGTGCAGAGCCGGTGCAAGGAAAGGTTGTGTGATGTTCGGGTGCGGGGAGACAAAAGGTGTGTTGTGTTCGTGTGTTTGTGAGTGCGTATAAATGCAAGGTAGAGCTGTAGAAGGAAGTAAGGTGTATAGGTGTATCATGGTGGTGTGTATTCTGGTGTGGTGGAAGTTCGTCGTCGTCCGCTCTGTGGCTAATGTGATGTAGAGAGAGGTTATAAATGCTAATGTATGTTTGTAGAAAAAGAGTTATTCGTAGAGGGAGAGACGCGGGCCGGGCATTGACGGGTATTTTAGAGGGAGAGTCAAAGTCTCGGGTGAGTGGCAGAAAGGGCGTGTTAGGAAATGACTGGTGGCCATGTTAGTGGTCATTATTGGGAGGAAAGCGCATGTTTCCCCGCACTCCGTCAGGTTCACGGATCCGGCATCGATCCGATTCTATTCCCTATTACAAACTATTTCTATACTACCATCCTCCTCCGTCAACATAACATAATACGACCATCCAAGACCTGGAGGGGCCCTCTGGCCTTAGCAATAAGCCGACCATACCAGCAGAGACCATTCACTCACTCACTCACAAAAACCCATGCATCTTCATCCAAACTACAAAGCATCTCATCTCTATTATCTCTTTAGCCATCCACACACATATCCCTATATCCAAATCCACCTACACCGCCACATCTTCTAATCCATCTCCCTATAATCCTCCGTCCCTTTTCTCCAACTTCTTTCCTACACTTCCCGCTCCGTCTTCAACAAACAATGCCCCACTACTCCCGCACTCTTAATATTATGCACATAATCATATTCACACTCCCAGTCCTACTCCTCCACACTCTATTCCATTCTATTATTACTTTCTCCCGCTCCCAAAGCACACTCACGTACACCTCCCACCTTCATACGCTCTCTTCCCGCAACCCACTTTCCTGCCTCACCTCCACGCGGCATGCACAACCAACACATAACTCCCGTCACCCGACTTTCCACACAGTCCGCACAATCACTGCAGTCCAGTCCAGGTCTGCAAACACAACATTCATCTGGACACTCTCGTCCACGCTCACCTCCACTTTCTCCTCTTTCCCAAACACCCACACCTCGATATGAATTACACGTTCAAATATCCAGTCACTTACTATCGCCTTTTGTCTCACCTTCCAAGATCTGCCTTTCAAATGTTAGCAAACGTCACATTCATTGATACACAAGCACTGCTTCATTTGTGATAAGATGACCTTTGGAAATAAATGTTAATCCGTTCGTATCCCACAATTGAAATTGTAGCATGAATAGTGCAAACGCTACTGCTACCTAATTTGCAATACCTTCGCTTATTATTTCAACCACCTTTTTTAACACAGGACAGAATGCACTGACTGTCCTAGTGAATGCTCAAAATATTTATAACAATCATTTACAGTGATTCGGTTGTTTATGATTGTCTGCGAGGTAATCAATTAGGTACATGTTTTATACGGCAGCTCATAAAATTATGTAAGAAAATGGAATCGCATCATGAAACCTGAGCAGATGAATACAACTAAGATGTATAAGGAGTGTTGCCATAATTGTCGTACACCTCTTCTCGTTTCACACAAATTATTGTATTAAAGCTAAATAAAAGTTTCAAATTGCGTTCTATGATCGCTAAAAATTGATAAAGCAATTTGTTAATGTCATGGTACTTTTGTTGTTAAACCACTTTATTTTCTTATTCATTGAACATTAATTAGCGCTAGAACTCATTAGGACTGTGTTGCATTATGTTGTAAGCAAAGGCACATTTGTGAGTGGCCACTATAGTTGGTACAGTGAGTAAGTAAGAGGTGGACGACTAGGACAGTGTGAGTACACGGTAGAGAGAGTTGTAGCTGAATGTTGATGTTGGAAGTGAGAAAAATTGTGTAAGGAATGAATGGACTATTGTTTGGAGGCATTCAAGTCAAATATATTCCCTATCGCTTTTCCTTTCTACTCGTCTGGAGCTATAAACGTCTGGTTCTTGTGTTCTTCCAGCTCTTTCTTTCCCTTTGGTGTGTGTTCTTATTTTTTGTGTGGTGTGTAGCTGGTGTGGTGGTGTAAGAGCTACGTAGTGGAGGAGTAGGAAAGTAATAGTAATGGAATAGAGAATGAATATACATGTGCATATATCTGCATGTACATTAGGAGAATGGATATGGGTGTGTAATGTATGCATTAGGGAAGAGAGAGTATACGAGAGCTGTCTGTCTCCGTCTCCGACTGCCGCTGCTCCTGCCGTCCTGCCTTTCCCTCGTCCCCACTTTCTCTGCCTCAATTCAACCCAAAGGTTTCAAAGGTATTACTTTTCTGCCAGCCACTGCTCCTTGTCCTTACACTTACACTTGCACACATACTTATACTTATATTTACTCAGATGCAATGGATAAGGAAAAACCGAAATGGGGATATCCCCCGAGCGAGTGTGAAAAATGAGCTTCTGGTTGCGTTTCCTTTCTTTCTAGCTGGACTCAACTCGGAGCCACAGAGACTCCTTCGTGTGGACTCTCTTTGTGTGGTCTGTCTCACTGCTCGGCTCTGATAGTACCAACTACCAAACCACTCTCCTTCCTCCACGCTCTCTCCATGTAGTCATATACTCATTCCATATACATGTCAGTCGCTAAAACACATTCTTCCTCTAATAGCGTCCTCCGTCCTCTATTAATCCACTATTCCCATACATCCCTACTCTCCTTCTCATAAACTTAGACTTCTGCTTAGGCTTCTGCTTAGACTTCTGCTTAGACTTCTGCTTAGACTTCTGCTTAGGCTTCTGCTTAGACTTCTGCTTAGACTTGTACTATAGACCTAGACGTCCCCGCTCTCACGTACTCGGCCTTATAGCTCCCATTTCCTATGCTATGGTTGAGTTCTTATAAATGAGTGTTAGACATCATAGCTTTAGTGGCATAGATAGTTAGAAAGATAGAATAATATATGCTGGTAAATAAGTTATATTGGTGTATGGGTATAAATGGAGAGAATACATTGTGCCCTGTGTCTGTACACAGGATATGAGTGCGAGTATAGATTTTGTGAGCACGGGAGAAGATCCAGTTCTTTCTGCCGTCTTTTATTATTTTCTCTTTGGTTCTTGTTCTTCTTATGTGCTTGACTTTGCTCTTCTGCTCCACTGGCGATGGAGAATGAAGAAAGTGGAGAATTTGCAAGGGAAGCTAACCTTCTGTTGTCTTCCCTATTCTCGCTACTTCCGTTGTTATTGCCATGCTGCACTAGTCACAGTCCACTAGCTCGGCTCATATTTCATCTAACGTCATACGAATAGATTAAGTCTCCGGTTGTTGCGGTTTCCTTCTTTGCTCTCTCCGACTCACTCACTCCCTTCGCTCCCTTCGCTTGCCGTCCTTACTCTCCTCGACCCTTCCCGTCCCTTTCTTATTCTTACAACATTCCCTCAATTTCACCACACCCTCCACATTTTCTCACTAATTCCCTTTCACTCTTCCAAGACTTGTTCAAAAAATCCAACACCCTAACAATATGGGACTCTGAATACATTGATACCTTGTATAACATGCCTGTCCTTTGTCATTCAGAAAAATGTCTATTGTTAATTGTTAGTTTAGGTTGTAGGTACTGAATCTCCTATAGAAAAAACATGAATATTAATGGGCCACAGTAAATCTTAACTCTAATTTGTGTCAGCCAGAAAATATATTTTAGCTAACTGAAAACATAATATCGTCAACCTCCCTGTACATAAATATTATTGCGGTATTATAGTTAATTACCTATCATAATTTCTCGATTCATATATTTCTCGATTTTATTTGCCATATCTGTACCATTATTGTTGTGCAATTAACTACAGGTTTAATTCCACTTTGTTACTATATACTTGCTTCAGAAATGTTTCATACTTTGGCAAAAATGTAAACCGAAGTTAGGTATTTTATTTATAAATCATTTTATTTACGAGTATACAGTTATAAAAGTTTTATATCGTTTAGATTGTTTGAAGAGTGTGTGACGAATGGTGTTGCGGCTGTACTTATGTTATTACATGATAAGTTGAATGAGCACTGGCATTATGGAATCCATTGTAGTGACAAAATGTTACTCAAAAGAACAGTAGACAGCGTATTTTGATTATTGATTGTCCAAGTTGCCAGTGGAGGGTCCAAATAGACATCTAAGGTTTGTATGAGTTGATATTTGGGTGTGAGGACGGTTGGTAAATGTCAGTTGGTGGAAGAGAGGAAGAATGACCGTAGTTGGTTGAGGAATAGCGGGAGTGGGAGTAGTGCGGCGTTTATTCTGATCCAGGATTGTTACACTTCTTGTAATTGCTATCTCAGAACAGTCTCAGTCACTCACATGTCACCACACACTCCAAGTCAAGTGTTATTAGTCTGGCAGTTCGTGCATGCCGATTCTAATTTGATTTGAACAGCACACTTTCCTTATTCCATTAACTTCAGTTGAGACTGAGACGCCGAGCCAGAGAGCCTCCACTAACCTGCCCGCGTCTCTTTTCCCTGTTCGCTGCCACAACTTCTCTTTCTTGCCACAACTCATTTTAAGTCCTTTTCTTTCCCATATAGTTTCACTCGCTTTTCCGCCAAGGCTCACAAAATATGAATATCAGTGTTTCAAGAGTTGTTAGGGATGAATAGATTTGCAAATCTTGAAGTTAGTTGATTTTAGCAGCAAGAATTTTAAATTTTGCATACACAGTCAGGACATAGATATTATAAGGTGGTGTTAGCATATAGCAGGGAACTTGGAAACAAAAATGTAAGTTGTGTAGTTTGATGTTGGAGTCAAGTTGATGAGAATTGGTGTAGAAGAGTGTGAAAGTGTATTATTTGCTGAAGTATGTTTTAGAAAGAGGACTTGGGCGGAGAAGAGGTGGAAGAGTGGATGAGGTTGAAGGAGTGCAGTGCGTATGTAAAATGTAATGTGGATGTGGGTCTGAGTGTGGCTGCAAGTCTTCCTGCTGTCTGGTGGTTGCTCTTGTTTCATTACTTCAACTTTCTCTCTGTCTCTCCACAACAACCATGATAAATAGTCTCGACTTTTCTCTCTAATCATCCCTAATCTAAAAAACTACAATTCCTGTATAGACACAGAGGCAGACAGGTGGATAGGCATATCGGCATATGAAAGCCAAATCATGCCAAGTCCATCAATTCCCTGCAAACACAAGACAATGCGAAAAGAGCTGATTCTCACATTATTATATTATTTTATACTATCCGTCCACTTATAGCTTCCAATCCCCATGTAATCAATAGTTCCTGTCACTCACTCTATACCCACACCAACTATACTCCAACCATCCATCAGGGCATACAGCTATACAAGTGTACTAATGTCTAGTATACCCTACAACTATAATGGCATTAGTGAGAGTATGGGGCATATAGTCTGAAATACGTGGGATACATGCACACAGTCAATGTCAGCAAAATTTCTACTCCAATTGATTTTCTTGCCTTGAAAAATTCCTTAGAGGTTTGACTCTCCTCCTTTCTCTCTCTCTATCTCTCTCTATCTCTCTCTCTCTCTCTCTCTTTCCTTTTCCTCCTCTGTCTTTGCAGTTGCCAGCAAGTAAAAAAGAAAAGAGGGACGCTACATATAATTCCTTACTTATTCCTTCTCGGCCATTTTCTTCGTCAGAAACTGCTAGTTCAGTAATCTTACTTGTATTTTCTTGGGATATTCCAATCGTCTTCGACGACTTTGTTTATTATGCATTATGATATTAATTTAGAATGGCGATTATTAATGTGCTACATCTATCTTCTAAAGAGTATTTGACAAAAATATATTTGCCCTATTAAACTTTTTGACTTGAATGGTAGTCAAGAGAAATCTTGTCTTCCATAAATCCTCAAATAATAATGAAATTCTTTATTCGCAGTTAAACAAAATATCTCTGAACCCATAGTTGTGTAAAAGATGATCGTAGTAATCAGCCTGGACATTATATTGCTACAAGACACTCATATATAACTCATATAATATGCATCTTCTTGAATTATTGTAATCAAGTAATGATAATAATCAAATATTGACTTCAATATAAGCACTAGTATTAATTGCCTATATGCATTACAGTATTAAGAACCTACATATGTCGTAAAGAACATTATGTTACATTACATTAATGACAGTATAAATTGTTTGCTGAAGAGAAGTGTATAATATGTCTGATGCTAGCGGAATATGCAATTATTATATTTCTATCGAATACAGTAAACGTAGCGTTGAACATGAATGAAACTATATACTTGGTGCTAATTACAATCACAGTAGGTATACCTACTAAATTTCTAATTCCTCTGTCTGCTTTTCTCCTTTCAGGTTTCAGATAGTGGCTTAAGTAGCAAATAAGAGTAATTAGTTGTTGGTAGGAAAATGAATATTAAAGACAACAACAATGCCAGTGCAGTTTGTGTGTCCAACGTAGTAATTATAATATATGCGTGCAGAACATTGTGTCATTTGCGAGCATACAGTCTGTACACCTATATATACATTCTACCATGAAAAATGTGGGAAAGCGTATATTTTATAGTCTTGGCGTAGTGTTGGTGTAAAGTCTGGAGAGCATTTGAGAGTTAGCTGGGACTGCTAATGCTAGGGTGTTTGGTGGAAAGTTGTACATGAGTATTTAGCATGTACATGAGTATGTTATTAGATAATTAGACAGAACGATAAGAAAACTGTTGTTAAGATGTTGAGGGATTTGCATTGAGGTTAGGCGGGAGCGCGTATATAAGGCAGAGAGGCAGAAGGAGAGGAGCTGAGGGCACGGGGCACACGCACTACCAGTGAGTAAGGTTGAAGGTACCTGAGTATATGCACATTAGGGCATATAAGTGATAAGTGGAAGAAGACGGCATAGTTTGGTTTAAGTTGTCTTAGTGCAACTGTTGCTCTTTGCACGTACACGTGTAGTGCGGAACAGGGCAAGAGCATTCTCAGAACAGAACTGAAACAGGTACTTTAAGGAAAAGAAAGACGTGTAAAGGAAATGAGTTAAAGCCCTACTGCTTGTGCAACATACCCAACAGAGCTTTCAAGTGCACACTCAGGTAGTGCCTAGCCTTACTCAGCTAATATGCAGCTGCCATACGACCCAGATTTCTAGTTTTGCTGTACCTACTACCCTAAACGGAGTTTGTGGGCTTATCAGTTTATGTGGGTACGTAAAAGTATAAAACCGTTGCGTTGGTACTAGGACGGAGACGCATTAACAGTAGGCCTGGTTGTGCGAAGACCTGAGTGTAAGTACAGAGTGAAGAGCAAGTAATATGCTGGCGGCTCCTAATGTTGTGCAGAACCGCAGTAAATATTCGGGGAAAATAAAGATAAGGACGATGGTTGGAATTGAAGTTAGCTCAAGAGAAGTTAGTCCTATTTATTTGTGTAGACGTAGACTGTTGCTGTTGCTGGGCAATGTGAGAAATTGTACACGCTATTCAAATTCTAGCAGTGCCTAGTGCTACATCACTGATGAACGACGATAAATATGTATGTGTATTAATGCATGTATAATTCCATATCAGAAACTGTGTGCTAGTCAAATTAGGAAATAATACAGATCCGTGGCAAGTGTTTTAAACGAGTCGAAGTTTAGTTTTAGTCTGCTGCTATATTAATGTATTTGTTAGGGTTGGCCAACTACAATACATTCAATATTTGACACAGTCAAACTCAAATGGTCTGATTGTAAGAGCCCAGTTTATGAATAGACCTCTAGTTTGCTTCAATAGTATTGGGTCTGCATGTTTGTAAAAATGCGATAATAAAGGAAACTGGATCGTAGTGAATGGGATGTACGGGAATGATAAAGAATATAACCTGATGCATTGGTCCACGGTGTATTATAACTCTATGGCACATGTTGGGGGTGGCGAATGAGAACAAAAGAATATTGAGTGGAAGCGTATTGGTTGCACGCTAGTAATTTTCACACCGTGAGACGACCACCGCCTAACAGGCCTTTCGTTTAAGTTGGACCAACGCAACGGGTAGGTAGTACATCATGGCATTACATTTCACAGAATTGTACAGTACAATTTTGGGGTTTGTAATTGATACGAAAAGACGGATTACCGACAGGACGACAGGAGTATAGTACGCAGTGATAATAATGGAATGTGGAGGCGGATGGAGGAGCAGCATTAAGTTTCGTTTTAATTACATTTTAATATTAGCAATTATGCACAGTGCTAATGAATTGAATGATATTAACGTTGGTGGTAATGAATGGCGATGAGTGGAGGGAGGAGGGCATGAGTTATAAAGATACAAATAATATAACTTATAATTTGTGTTGTCGTGTTGTGTGAGGATAATGAGTTGTTTGTTGGGTTGGTTTTTGTGTGTGTAAGTGGCAGTGGATTGTGTTGTCATTGTGTGGCTGTTTGTTTGGCGGTGGAATGGACGTGAGAGAGAGAAAGAGTGTCTGAAGTGCAAGTGGTGTTTGGGCATTCATTGGGTTATTGGTTGAGTTGAGGACTACTTGAGTTCAGTGGAGTTGGGTCTTGGGTCCCTGTTTGTGCAAGTCGTGTAAATGGTTTAAATATCGTGTAAATTGAGTAAATTGAATGGCATCGGTGTTCCTGTGTTGGGTGTTTGACGTGTGGGGCAATGCGTGAAGAAGAAAGGATTAATGCAATTGTGAAAATGCACTTGCAGAGACTAGTCGTAGTTAGAATTACATAGAGAATTACATTGAATTTGGGTAAAAAGACGCGAGGGCCGTCCACAACAACATCAACAAGAAGAACAGGAGAGCGACTGGGTTGATTGTTTGGCCCACCCTTTCAATTTGGACACGAGAAGACTAGCCATTCAGTGAGTGATATGCGTGTCATGGGTGACAATCTATTTATGACCAAAGTATCGATTTCACACCAAAATGATCGGATTTCACCCCATTTTGTTCTCCGTTTTTTCGGCTCTTTTCCCAAAACTCTATTATCTTCCAGTATCCACACAATAATATCCTCACATTCTACCCATTTGTTCCCATTCCCATTCCTCCACTTTTTTCTCTTTTCAACTCTGCTCTTCTGATGTAACTTACACTACACTACCCAACTCTCTACACATATTCTATTCAACAACCCAATTTAACTCTTAAAGTACCTACTTCGGACCCCATCCGCTTATCAGTACATTTGTGTGCGCTCGCCACCTCATTTCCTCAAAATGTTTTTTCATTAGCACTTTCAACAAAAACATTCGTGTAGGTATTGGAAATAAAAAAAAATGCTCCTAATAATCAGTGCATTTTCTGAGAACCGATGTTTGTAGATTCAATCCTTCATGTAAATTGTGCCCTCAATGGTTTGAAAATTGAATAAAATCCAATTAGGCATTTGTACCAATAACAATTAGGCATTTCAAAATTTAATTAATTAAAATTGCCTATCATTAAAATGAAGTAGCAATCCCAAAATCATGATTTCAAAGTTGACAAAACTGTGGTTTACAAATAGCCTTAGCAAATATTCTTTAGGTTGAACTTGCATTCGTTTGCGCGTTGTTTGGTGAGACTTTTCATTGTCTGCTTTGTTTCAATAGCGTCTATACGTATATGCTTACCCTACTACTTAACAATGCATAGCTAAAGGAAAACTGTAGAATATTATTAAATTATGCAGAGAAATGAGCTCCTGTTGCTTCTATAGCTATCCCAGCCCGTTACGTTTCTCATTTCCCCGATAAAGAGTGGAGCACTCAATTTGCCAAAATGCGAATCGTGTTCATGCACTCTTCTTCAACGAACATTACGACATTACATATTACATCATTCATTACTACAAAGTTCAAAAATGATTCAGACTGTGTATTTTATGTCCAGATTCACAAGTTTGGTCAATAAATTAGATAACAAAACTTAATTTGGACTATGCATCAAGATCTACTACATTCACAATGCTCTAATGAAATGTGTAACATTGTCATTGGGCAGTGCACTTAAAGATTTTCAAGCTCTAGTACAAAGTGGCAAGGAGGTAGCCGTCAAGTTAGACTTGCACTTTAGTGTAATTAATACACAATTCTACTTTATTCAAGTAAAAATAGTTTAGTTCAACGTGTATATAACTATTGTAATTATTAAATTATTACCTGAGACCTCAAATGCTTCTTTCACGGCAGCTAAAAATGGTTTAAACATTTCAGATTTTTTGAGGATGTCACTTTGGTTGGTAAGAAATAAATGGCATTATGTAATTATGGATGTTAGTGGATGTGGATGGAATATAATTTTGAGATGATTTTGTAGATACGTAGAATGTAAGTATGTTAAAGAGTAGATTGAAGGAAAAGATTGTTGGTCGTGTGTTGGTATTTGGTATGCGTAGAATGCAGGAACATTGAGTGTGCAGAAGAGCGATGATGATACTAAAATATTATGGTGTTTGCCATATATATAGAGCGGCATTGTGTACGGAGAAGACACTACGGTGTTCGGACTTAATATTTTACTGTGTTTGGCGTTTATGGTGGTTGTTTGTACTGGGATGGAGAGGGATGCAGTATGCATGGACCTAAGGTAGATAATCTGCTTGTATTTTTGACAAAACGAAATAAAGGAAGATAGTGAGGAAGGAATGGTGGAGAGAGCGAGTGGAGGTATAGCGAGAATGTTTTATTATGCAGCATGTGGTAATAGGATATAGACAATGTAGACAATGTAGAGACTGCAGACTGCGACTCGTGTGTAGCAGAACAGCACAAGACACGTACATCTACCACACGAGAAGAGGACGGAGCAGAGTTAGGCAAAGGTAGCTCTGTGAAACGTAAGTCAATCTGACTGTGAGAGTTGAGTTGAGTTGAGTTGAGTCAGTTGAGTGCATGTTGGTATATTGTATTATTTGGATTCCCTTGTCAATTGAGCCAAAAGGAATTCTGTTGGAAAATGTTGATTTAGGAATTCTTTGTACTTTGGGATAACCTGATATGCTTTGCTGTATCCATGTCACCCAACTACCTTAATCTCACCGCAATATCAAAACTACTTTCGCTTTACAATGTTATTATTACTTCACCATTACAGCCACACACACCATCACATCCACACACCTTCCTTCTTCCTACCCAAACCCATGGCCCTTTCTGTCCCATCTTAATGCAATTGACAACAATGCCCGGCTTACACTCATACAACACAGGCCAGTCTCCCACTGCCTCTTTCTCATACACGACTCTCTCCACATTGCAACAACAACCATCCCATCTTAATACGCACTCTGCTAAATGCCTCGTCTTCCCAACACACACCTCTTCCCGGTTTAACCCTAATGTCTTTTCCACCTCGGTACCTGTCCTCTTTACCCGTTCCACGCACTCAACCTCAGTCTGTCTCATCCCACGTTCTTCTTCTTACAACAAATATTTGTCAATAAAAACAGACAAGCATCCAGCACTATTCATTCTTCTCTTCGATAAATTCATCTTCTATAAAACCTCAAATTTAAATTTAAATACATTAATTTGGATATTTGGATTATGCTCCTTATCATGACACATAAGCAATTTGTCTTGCATAATACAATAAACACAAAGTAAAATAATACAGCAAAAAGCAGAGTAATAATAGAGCACCAAAATAATAGCATTTGCACTTATAAAGACTACAAATGTGTCTTGAAATGGGTGAACGCTTCAAATTTACATTCATTCTAGAAATGTTTCTTAGATGCATTTATAAACCAAAGAAGTGTATTTGGAATTGATGAGAGGCAGTTTACGTCTTAACATTTGGGTGCAATACTCAACTTTTCATTGCTGTCACAATTGTAGCAAAAAGTGTTTGGAGGGCAATGACGAATATCTAACTAAGGTTACAATAGTTACAAATTACAAAGTATTCCAAGTACTGGGAGTTGGTTTTCAGGTTTCGGACTCATGAGTGTCGATAAGGAAGGCATATTTGCATTTGAGTGTGGGTAAGTGTCCATTGATGAGTTGTGATTGTGATCTGGCGATGGAGGAAGATAGGCCAAGTGGATGTCGTGCAATTCTTTTATGCGCTTGGTTTTTGGGGCTGTGAGGTATCTGTTATGATAAGAAGGAGAGCGGACGATAACTAAAGGAGCATCAATATTGAAATATTATTATTGGTGCTTGACGTGGGTTGAAGTGTGTGTGTGTGTAGGAGCTGGAGCCGGGTTGGTACTGGTGACACGATATTATGGTAATGAGCATGGAGTACACTTATGTGAGTTGAAGTGTTGGTGGAAGAGTGGAGGAAAAGGAAAAGATAAATAGCTGTGAGAGTTTCTGCAGTGTAATTTGATGTAATCTTCTGTTGACACAGAATTGCTATTGTGTTGCTAATTCGGAAAGTAGAGTAGCTAAACAGCCCGGCCATTGCTTACGTCACATTCACACACAGTCCTCAACCTTTTTATTCTTTCCATTCACAGTCGTTGCAGGATTAGAATTTCAATGTTCATTTTGAGAGGACCCAGCTCTTGGTGTAGATACATTCGCCTTGCATGCATGCAACTAAGCTGTCCTTCTTCCTTGTACCTATACTAATAAAATTATTGTCGTCACAAGTACATGGGCCTGGTCCTTCCTTGCTCTAAAAATACTCTCAGTCTCACAACACCTCCTTCTACACATCTCGTCCCTTCCGTAGCCCTTACTCCTTTCAAAAGAAGCACAGAGACTGAAATAATTCAAAAAGGTCATTTAGCAATTTACATTTTGCTTGCAGACAAACTGCTGAGCCTTCCCTCTGCTCCTTCGTCTGATATCATTTATTGTGTCCTTTCTCACATCTAGCACAAGTAGCTGTTTTATGGCAGTGAAAAAAATAAAAATAAAACGATACATTTCAGAGCTATGTGTTTGGACTAATAGACAATGCACAAAGTATTTTTTGCACGGATATTGTTCCATTAGTTTTCGTGACTGGTCGAGTGCGTAGTGTACTGCAGAGAAAGAAAAGCTGTGTGTCGTTATTGTCTGGGACGATAATCCAATGGATGGACAAAAGATACGAATCAGGAAATGAAAGAAAAGCTTTAGATAGATCCAAGTAAGGCAAGGCAAGGGAAGAGGACAGAAACAGGGAATTCATAACGCACAGACAATAAAACGCAAGGGATAAGGCAATGTTATAATGTAATGCTTCCAGTTTACAATCATCCACTGTGTTTCCACTTTCCTTATTCACTCACATTGCCATTGCCACTGCCACCAATACCCTTTAACCCTTTCCCACTTTTTTCTCTTACTTTGACTATTTCGTCTATTACGCACCAACCACCTTATAATGCCATTCTCTCTCCATTCGCTTTTTCATTCATGCAAAGGCCCTGTCCTTTTTTAATGCCTCTCTCTCGCTCTACGTCTTTTATAAAGTTCCATGTACCTGCTCCTCTTATACACAATTATTTCAACTAGTAAAAAATCCTCGTTGCAGTAGTGGCGTTCTTATTCTAAGTAAGCTGCACATTCACACTGATGCATTGCTGGTCTATAGAAAACATCAAAGTACCCAAATGCTGACAAGTCCATGGGATAATCGAATAATATGGATGGACCTCTACGAGTATAACTAGGATGTTCTATGTATAGTTGGATATTAATAGCACTTTGCTTGTTGCTCTTAGCTAGTTGTACTTATTGTTTAGAGTCACCTTATTCCAAAATACAAAACTGCAGTTATTTTCTTTCTTTGGGGAGAGATTTGTTATTGCTAGCTGGATTTGTGATGTGCACAAAACTATATTTTACTTTTCTACATACACTTTTCTAAACAATGCATGTAAAAGTTAATGCAATCTGTAGAAGTTCAAGAAAGTGATGCAAAACCCTAAAATCAAATCATATTCAAACTGATACTTCAGCTATTTTCTGACTAATCTACATATCAAGCATTCCAATACTAGTCAGACTAGTTACTCCGTGCACACTAGCACCGAGGCAGTTGATATTGAAGCGCATTGCATTGGATTAAATAGGTAGAGAACACGTTATTTGTTACATAGCTAGGGATGTACATTTAGGGAACTCACAATTTTTAAAATTTTAAAATGAGATTATATATAGGAACTACTTATTTCCCCTTAACTACGACTTCAACGATTTTGAACTGCGGATCGGCTTTGTAGCGTTTAAGTGGTACACATATATAATAATATGACAATATGTGGATGAGCTCTCAACAAATGCATTCGCATTTATCCATTTGATTTCGTTATTTGAGAAATTGTAAATGTAATAGTATGGAGCAAAACATGAGTGCTGGGATGGAAAGGCTGGGATTGTGAAGACACGGAAAGGTTGAGGAGAGACTGTTTTGATGATCCATGGGAAAGGGTTAGAGTTTACATTAGTGTTGCATGTTGCATTGAAGCGAGTTTGTGTTAGTGTGTGAGTTGAGAAGATTTGTGATTCAAGTAGAGATATTGTAAAAATAGGTAGATAATGGTTTGAGATTCAACACTGAGTGATCTATAGATGTGTTGTTGTTGCTACTGACATCAGACATTGCAATATACTTACACTAGGACATTCTCCGTGGAAGCATTGACTATTTAGTGCAGCCACTGAGTCAGCAGAGCAGACACACAACACAATGCGACTGGCATAACTCATCGTTGTCTCCAATGAAAAAAGTCTTGTCATTTTTTCAGTCTGTGTTTTTTGCCCATCCCTGCTCTGCTTTGGTTATCCGTTGATTTGCTTTCTTTTGCTTTGGCAGCAAGGCACAAATAGTTTATTTTACACTTTTAAAATGATATTGACCCTTTTCGATGGTTTCGATTGAATTAAATGGAAGTGAATTTATCATTTCCATGTCTGTTGTCTGAGCATGAAAGGGTAAAGGAAAGGAGATAGAAGCACAATGAGAGGTTTACAGTACAGTGTGATACTCAGTCAACTCAACCGTTCTTCGGGCTCAGTTCTGGTGCACATAGGCACACACGGAGTACAGAGAGAACAGATAGGTAGAAGGACATGATAATATTTATTATACCTGTGCCGTATAAATATAAATGTATCACTCTCCGTGTAGTGCACTAACTGTTTCTGGGTGCCATTTGATATACCTTCATTACATTTTACATTCAGCTCACTGCATTTATTTATGCTGTTGCTGTTTAGATGGATGAGAAAATAAAACTTTTTCATTCCGTCATTATTTGGGAGCCTGGAGAAGAGGATAGAGAGAATTCAGGAAATGTGTTCTGTGCAAACAGCAAACAGGAGATTTTAAAGCTGCCCAAGTCATTCTTCGTGGTGTGTTGTGTTCAGACTTCAGAGCATTCAGAACAACAACCACGTTACCCGTTGAAAAAGAAAAAAAATGGAAAATGTCCATTTCTTGGTTGCGTAAGGGAAGTTGGGAACCACGAGCATCAGCAACCCTTTTTTGCCTCTGAGTTGGAATCAAAAATTAGTTTTTATTGCAGTCTGAGCTGAGCACACCATGCAGAGTACACCACCCTTAAAAATCCAATTGCTCAGCCTTTCTGAGTTCAGCCAAAAGCACAAGGAGCTAAAGTCTTATAGATCTCTATCGTCACGACGCTCCGCTCTCAGGCTTTGCTGTGCACACAACAAATACACACAAATATCGACTCCACATACACAACCGTAACTCGTGTTGTGTCTGTAGCCGATCTGTCTCAGCGTCTCTTCATTTCAATTTCCACTCTCTCACACCTCACTAATAAATTTTTCAGATGCCTTTGCCCATCCAAAGAAATCCAAATGGAAATGTGAGCTCCCGCATTAAAAGGATTTCCTAATGCCAAGCCAAATCAAAAGAACAAAATAAAGTCTCGTCTCCTTCTCATTCACCATCCCTTTCTCTGCCTCAAAAAGTCTACCATACAAGTCTCATATTTATTACAAGCAATATTACATAGGTACTTAGATATATAATATTTTACATAAGAAACATACAATAATCAATGCACTGACATCTTTTCAAGTGCAACTCTCATGTAATGACCAGGTTAAAAGTGAATGGACTTATCTAAACTCAGTGCCAGTCTCTCAAGTAAATATTATCAACGTTTCTCTTAAAATCAAATAATACTTGCAGTTTCAAACTCCGTCCTTTCTATAGTCCTGTACACTTTTAACGCTTACACTTCTAACGCTTTAAATATTTTCAAAACTATAAAAATGTTTCAAGCATTTTTCTCAATTACATTTTCAAACAAAGGAAATGAAATATAACTTTTTCCCATATCATCTTATTTTGAATTATTAAAAATCGTTTATACAATTATGAGCAATATATGCCCCCTTATTAGTTTTACCGATCAGGTATTTAAACACTGCTTTTCTATTACAAAACTCTAAATATGTTATGTAATTCAAAATTTTTAAAAATGTACTGGTTAGCAGAAAAGAAAAAGAACTATTGCCTGCTTCTGATTCAAATTCCTGTAATTTATCTTGTATTGAGCAGTGTGTAATAACCACCTTGATCTGAATGGAATGTAAAATTACAATTATATATATTTCGTATCTCTTAATTATTTTGGAAACAGAGTAATACCCTTTGTAAAAGAAGCTGTTGGAATTTAATAAACAATAGCAGTATAATATAATACTAATAGTAAAGTCTTAATGTTAATAGTACCAACAAAAGATTACATAGACGAACTTCTTGACTTCAGCAGTCAACTTGACTAACCTCACACTGTTGCTGCTATTTGACTTGTGTAGCATAGGAAGTAAATACATTTATGTTTGAGATTACTTGTTGCCATTTGCAAGTGAAATACACGGAAAGAGTTTTCGCCCAGCAAACGATAAGCGCATTATATTGCACCGCTAAACCCCAACAGAAACAATTGCAAACTAAGTAGTATCATTTTAATTCACATATTTTTACTTAACGCATTGTTTAGTGTGTTCCTTCGTCTATAATATGCATTGGAGAAATAATTTAATTAGATATTGGTGTCAGTTGTGATGACCTCACAAGTACTTGAAGTTCTATTTGACATGAACAATGCTGAAACATAATAGTAGGGAGTGAAGATGCATTATGTGCTGGAAACATGACTGGAGGTGGAACAAAGTTCTAAAGAAAGAGCTGGTGATTGTTTGAAGATGGAGTTATTGCATAGAATTATTGTGGTTGGGAGAGAAGGAACAGAGAATTGAGGCGGATTGGATTTTGGCTTGGAAAGTATGAGTATATTAAATTAGGAAGAGAGACAGAGGCAGAGAGAATTGCATGAGTAGAATTAGTTTGTCATGCTAGTGGCAGTCGAGTTTGGCGGAGACTCCAAGCAATCCACAAATGTGAATGTACAACTTTCATTAAGAGATTCCACAGGAAGCCAAACCTAAAGTGGGTGATGATTTTGTGTTGCTTTTGAACTGGAGAGGAGTGGAAATGAAGAGATGGCACGCATCATGGCATCGCATTCAAATAATAGTAACCATGTCACAAGTCGTCGTCACAAACAACAAAACAAATAAGTTCCCAAAAATATTTCACGAATAATTTCCACAAGTCCATCCATGAATAACAAACTACAATTAACAACGCTCGTTGTCCAATTGGAAGGTCGTTATGCTTTTTATGCAGCTCATTCCGTCTCTTCCTTGAAATACCAATTCAATAGTTGACGCACACAAAATTAAATCGTTGGTTTCTGCATTAGGGTCCACATAGCATATAACGTTGCATTGTAAGTAATATTATGTTAATTCCTAATCCCACGGAAGTTTTTTCATACAACTGCAGTCAATAATCATAACTGTTAAAATATATGCACGTATATACTATAGTTTACTTAAGTATGATTATTGTAAGTCGTAGGGCCCTTATTGCATCATATTATATCCAATTATGTATGTACAATAATATTGTTGTGTTACATGAACATTCCCAATTACTGCTTTAGTTTTAAACTAATAAAAACGAGGTCGTAATAAAATATGCACAAGAAATATATTTGCACTACTCCCAGAAAAGGAAATTGGGGAAATAATAAATAATAATAAAAAACGAGCTGGCAACAAAGCATAAATCATGTAGTTCAATATTTTAACCATGACTATTTATATATAGTCATTTGTCATGGTAATCGTAATCGTTTTCTAAGTATGTTGTGGGTTAAGCAAAGTACTTACTTCGACTGTTAGAGACAAAGTATTTAGTAAGGCAGTCGATTGTGAAATGGAATAATGTTCGGCTGGGCTTATTCACCATCAAATTGAAAATACGACATTCTGGAAGGAACAAAGGTAGACATTGAGTTTTATTGGATGACGCCTCACAAACAAAACGTTAACCACGGCGCAATAATCATAAAATCATCATAGCAATAATTATGCGTCTACAGCCTCCATCATTTGTAACATCTTGTGATTACACAAGACACAAAGTATTCAACACGTAACCCACTCAACCTTTAGTAGCCACTATAATACTTCTCATTCTATCCTTTTTACTCTTTAACACACACACTAATGCCTACACTTACAATTACTACCTACAACACATTCCATACGCCTCCCATCTTTCCTAATATCAAGGAGGGTTCCTCTATGTGCATTAAATGAAAATTATGACTGTATAATTGGGCACCTGTGTCAGTCATTGTCTTCATTCACCAAGCGAATAGCTTTACATTGAGTATAAGTTGGTTTAAGCTGCAAACATAAATCCGCATCCAAACAATAGCAATGCTCTTCCACTCTGCATTTGGTCAATATCTTCAGTTGTCGTGCAAATATAGAAAACAAAATTATATAACTTTGGTTCATTACAAGTAGGTACATCACATTTAATTGTAATATATACACTAGTAGTAGGGAAATACGGATATTTGATTTTGAATTAATTGAGAGGGTATTTAATGAATGTATACTTAGGTTCCTATATTGAGAACACATTGTCCCATATTTGATTGCGTGCTTAATTACAATTAATCGGTTTTGTTGGGGCAAAGAAGCAAGAACAATGAGTTTTAGAGGATTACTGCTGAGAAAGTCAGAGAAACAGGGCGAGATTGAACTTACTAAGCCAGTAAGCCCGTTGAGAGAAACAGATGATATTTTGGATAGTACACTCTATATTCTTATATAAGTGTGAATCTAGGTACGTTGTAGTTTGAGGGTAATAAGGTGGCTCGACAAGTGATAAGTCGATTTGGGAGCAGGTTTGTGTGTGGAGACAGAAGAGCGGGAGAGGACATGTGAGAATAGAAGGACAGAAAAGTAATAAGGACGTCTAGTGAGGAGGAATGAGCAATCTGAAGACCCAGCCATTAAGCCAAAAGTCAGGTTGTGAATTACCTGGCTGGAAGAAGGAAAGCGAAGGGGTCCCTAGTGGCATTAGTAGGAAGGAAAGGAGTGCAGTGGTGGGCAGAATGAGGGAAAAATCGGAGAGAGCAAAGCTGGCCAGACAGAGTAGAAAATAAGAAGCAGTTTGAATTAGGAGGAGGAAGAATGAGGACGAGGACGCCTGGATGCAGCAAAGAGACTGACAACAGTCAATATACCTCGCCAAGGTAGTCGCTCCAGCTCTGCGCCCTTATAACTGCGTGCATGGTGTCATATGTACAATTTACAATAGATAGAATATGTGGGATTCATACGTAAAGTGTATTATTGGGATTTACATTTGTACATGTGTGTGGCGGAAGAGGAGTGGAAGAGTGTGCTTGTATCTGTATCCCTGCAATAATGCGTCCTAACGACCACCACACTCTTACCAATGCTTACAGTATTTATAGTCGTACGTGACGGTATTTGTAGTCAACCAAACTGTTTTTTTGAACTTACAGTATAAAATGTCATAGTGACATTATGAAATACTGTCAACAGTTTGACGTTACTTACCGTCATATATGTAAGCATGAACTACGTTACACTTTGACATGAAATAACGTTTTTGTATGAAGCCAAACGTCTGGTTTACATGAAGCCAAATGTCTGGTTTACATGAAGCTAAATGTCTGGTTTACATGCTTTCAATGTCATAAGAAAAATGTAAATAAAGCGACAGCTGCTAATAACGTGTTCAATAATCAGAAAAATGAACAGTTTATTATTACGTAAAATTTCATACATTAATTAAAATCATCACGAACACTATAACAATTACTTAAAAAATCAATTAGCAACAGTACATAATATATGATACGGTATACTAAATAATTAAATGAGTAATGAAAAACATACAATAAATTATTCGATTGCTTAAAAATATTGCGTGGACAAGCTAAAAGTGACAAATTTAATTATTGTTGTAAATAGAAATTAAATCAGATTAATTTGATATAGCATTCAATGAGCAAATGAAATGTTCCACACTACTAAACGTAGCAAATTCTTTTACAGAATAAATATACTTTGAGAAAAAGCTCCAAATTGCACATAGCTCTGTAGGAAATGTTAGATTGCACACATGGTAAATTTTAAAGCAGGTATCTAGACCTTGTAAAAAGGAGTTGCATTCAATCGCTATTCTTTCTATCATTATGAAGAACTGCTCAGCATTCAGAGTTGCTTGATTTCCCAAAATTACTATAAATGGTTGTGTTCGTATAGCTTCAGACTGGCATAAGAATTCACCTCACCTATCAAATTCAATTTACACATTTTTATAACATTTAATTCAAATGAATATCAAATTAAGTTTTTGAATTTCATGAGTTATGTCAAATTAACGATTGTAAATTTCATTGAGTCATAATATCACAACTTCGATATTTTAAATGGTAGTATTTAAACTTACCGGATAAAATTGCAACATATATGAAAGACATTCAACATTAGCTATCTTAAACTTCTTCTTCCCTTTCATGACGAAGCCACAATTGAACAAAAATGGAAGAATCATTGCAGAAATCAGATCTGCTCCAGTACCTATTTAGTGGAAGTTTAAAATATTTTCAATACAATAAGATTTGATTGCATCATACATTATTATAGACAAAATTATTCACCTTGTTGAACAATGTCTTCCTCTATATGTAGTTTTTCATGAATGCTAATTAAGGACTCTTGCGCATAAATAATAATTTTTCTTGATACATTTGGCCATTTTTCATAAAGGCTTTGTCCGGTTCCACTTAGTCCAGGTATCATGTCGTACTCAGTTGCAACCTTTAATGAACATCACATATTCAATAAAAACTTGAACCGCAAAAAATCATTCCTGTTTTATAAATCAAATGTATGAAATTGGTTTGTTGTGTACGTACCATCCCTGCATTCAAAATTAGTGCTGGCCATTCCTTTAGAACTATAAATTTTGGTCCAGGATAAAGAATCTCTTGTCGACGACCAGCAAAACTGTCCTTCATAAATTGTAAAACCTTAGCCTCCGGAAAACGAAAATCCTGTAACCACTTTTTTCTTGACAAGAACTCTTCTTCAGTCAAACTTGAAGTTTCTGTGCAATTAAATATAAATACATTCCCAATGCAATTTTTTATACAGAATTACCCTTTTTAATTGTCATCATGACCGACCGGATGGTTGTAGAGCTGAATCATCAGAGTGGCTCTTATTCTTATTTAATATCGTAGTTTTATTAGGGTTGCGTCGTCGAAGATTGTTCATTTTGTGCTCTTTATCGTTGAAGATTCATTAGTTACTGCATGTGTGCCACTGTTAATTATTTCGGAGGCTTTTAAACTGTTTAATGCCTTCACAAACTTCACACGCTGTCCTAAGACTGGAATTCATTCTTTAAATTCTGTTGAAGTTAAATCATGTATAAGGTCATCTGTTACTTGATTATCTGAATAAAAAAATGTGTATATTTAAATACAAAACTAAGTCAACAACTTTCAAAAATTGATAGTAAAAGTGAAATTACCTTTAAAAGCTTCAGCCAAATGAAGAAGTCCAGTCTGCGATAATAAATCTTCCACGATTATATATGATTCCATTATGTAGTAATATAAATCACTTGAGAATTACTCTTAAAATATATATGAATTTTGGAAAAATTTCCAAAACACTTCTCAAGCGATTTCAGATCCGTTATACTAATAAGCACATGCTGAATTGCGCGCTCTTAATAATATTGAAGTTGACTTAAAAAACATGCGGTTCTCATTAGTGACATTTTACTATAACATCAATGTAAGATGATATAATGTCAAAATCGTTAACATTACGTTTCACGTTATATAAAAATGCTCTCAACTGTCGAAATTCGTCATTTTGACGTTACCTAACGTTGTTCACGACGGTTGTTCTACAACGTGAAAAATATTTGACGTGGAGTGGTAAGAGTGCACCACCAGTATGCAGTAGTGCTTATGTGTGTACTGTTATTGAGGAGCAGAATGTAATCTGCAGGTAGGGCATGGGAGTGCAATGCATTGCTGCGACTAAGACATACATTTGGCTAAAGATATATTATAAATTACATGTTCCCTCTTTTCCGTTCGCCTCATCTTTATAACATGTTCTGCCGTGCCATCATTCACAGAACTTGCCATTTCGCATGAGCTCTCTCTCTCCTTGTACTCTCCAGCAGCTACAGGGTTCCTCACACGTAGACACACCACTCGCATTCCCACTCCAACCTCTGCACCTTTCTCTCTTCACAACCCACACTCTAGTCTAATTTCACGAGCACAAACCACTATGTGTATCTTTATGTCGCTCAGCAGAGTGGTCGCTGTTTCCATCCTACAGTTCATTGCAATTACAAGAATTTATTTTTGCTGCCAGTTACTGTGTAGTGATTGCTTGTTGATCTACAAATGCACATGGCTGGCTGCACCTGTTCTGGCAGTGACATTGTTGGTGATGGGTGTACGTGTGAGTGTGTGTGACTGAGTGGACGAGGCAAGCATGGGGAATGAGGGCGGATGGGGCGATGTGTGTTGAGAATGGATCAATGTGGGCAACAAAACCATTGACCCTGTAGCTTTGCCATCTTCTTCATCTTTCCAACCAATTTTCTTGCTGACTATTGCCCTTTTTCAGAAATAACAGAATCATCAGTCTTTCTGGCTCATCCTCTCCTCAAATTTCATCCGCATCGATTCTTCTCTATTTGTAACCATCCACTAAGGAAGCATTCATATAATGGTATAGGCTACTTCGCAGTGAACTTTGAAAAGCTCTGTGTCGTCTGCTCCATGCTGAGCCCAGCTCCTGCCTCTGTCTGTCTCTCCACGCTCTTCGTCTTCCTCTCCATTCTCTCACTCTCACTCTGCCTCAGTCGCTGTCTCTCCTTTCCCTTTCTTGTTATTCTCCTCCGATCACAAGAAGTCTCCTCCACACCCAACACGGCATCCCAGCAGCAGTGGAATTAGAAATAGCAGAAACTAGAACTGGAAGTCAGGACGTTGGAAGTGAGGCATGTAGAAGAGGATGGAGATGAAAGTGCAAGTCGAAGGTCCCAAAGGCATTGCAGCAACCATCCCCACTCTCTTTCCACTCTATTGTACTCACTCCACTATTCATTCATTTCAAACCCAACTGACTCCTCACATACTACCGTCCAACAACAAACACGCCAACCCACATCCCAAAACAAACCAAACAATTCCATATTAAGGCTGGTGTGGATGATGACCGTTAATTTTACCAGAAAAGCAATAACAAATCCAATTAATCCAATATCTCT
>JAQFYB010000874.1:0-41762 GCA_034694085.1 Pogonognathellus longicornis
GTTCATATTTTGTATGTTTATCAGGGAAAGTTACCTCAATACAAAGGGAAAAGAGCTCGAGGATTTTTCTGAGTGTAGGGAAACTTATGGATATACTTGTGTTCATGGATATATTTATGAGAGTCATACTCCATGCTTCCATGTAATTATTCCACGGTTATTTAGGAGTATTTAGGTTGAAGAGTGTCAGCAAAGTATTGGTACTGTATAGGTAGTATTGTAGTATTGCGTTCATATTTTAGTTGGTATACATTATTACCGAAACACAGCGGAGAAATTGGGAAATCCCTGCTTTCTGATCGGAAAATATACTCAAATCTATTCTGGTCACTTTCACACAAAGTGTTGAGTAGAAATAGGCGAGACAGAGGGAGGGACAGGGACACATGAAAAAATCCAAATGTATATACAAAAGTTTACCGTTTTGCTTTCGAGTTCTGAAAAATTTCCATGTAAATCATATGTCTGGTGGTTATTAAACATGAGTCAGTTTCCCTATGAAATAAAATCAAGTGAAATACATGTAACAACGCGGATACATACCTATAGCTTATCTAAATGTAAAAGTATTGTACTACTTAAATTAATCAAAATTATGCGTATAGTATTGGAAAATGAAGAGTTAAGTATTACTAACTGTTAACAGACAGAATGAGACAAATTGTAGGGATTCCCAAAAGAAATTTTAACTGTAGTCAATAAGTATGTAAGTAAATGACTGTATGTGAAGCAGTATACAAGAAATTAAGGTTGAATAGGAGATTAATGAAATGCATAGAGTCAAACTCAAGGTGATTGCTGATTACTTAAGCGAGAATTTAAATTGATAAATACATTACAATAATAATTATTATTAAATACTACTTTCTGTGTCAAATGACTGTTATGCATGTTTTGTACCATGTACATGTACAGTGTACCACCACCATAATAATCAACTTCACTACTCTCACACTCACTCACTTAAAAAATTCCACACATTTTTAAAGAGAACATTTTTTGTTAACCTACACGTATCATTGAAAAACATTTTAAAGAAAGAAGTCTTAATTACCAATTACTGAATTTACAATTCAACTTTTGTTGTAATAATTTTGTGGAATTTTTCGGGTGTAGTGAGTAGTGTGTATTTCCTAGCTATATCCTATGAGACGAATATATTTTGTATTTCCTTTCTATACCTATATAAATAATAATAATGTCATAGTCAGGATTCCGTAATGCTCTAATTGCTCTAACTGTAATTAATATTTACTTGCATATCAATTTTGCCAATACATTTGCCTCCGCCTACTATAATGGATTCAGCTAGAATATTTATTTAGGTTTATCAATACTTAGGTCTACGTTTCGTCGCGTTAATCGTATAAACCGACAAGTTGATTTCGTATATCTTACAAATGCGACAAGTTGATAAATTAAAGCATGACATAATTGTTTGCTGATGAATGATGATATTTATCGGGAAAAATCTACAAGGGTCTAAAAAAGCTATTAGTCCTATTATTATTTGTTGCAGATGCGATTTAGTGATAAATATGGTAGCTTCTTTTCCATCATATTATGATTCTATTTGTATAATGTATACATAAAAAGTTAATTTTATAAATGTTTAATTTTCACTTCACAAACACAAAGCTGTAATATGCAGATGTGTTATTAGCACTAACATAAATGTTCAGAAAAGTATAATAATAGTTACCATTGTATCATCGTGTAAACTTGACATAGCTTAGACCTAAAGGAATTGTTCGTGATGTTTCAACTAATCTAATTCCGCCGAGGTATGTGTTTCGCATGCATGAAAGAAGGTGTTAGTTACTTCTCTCTGAGAGAGAACCTTACGTTGGTACTTTCAATGTTTCAAAATGTGCTGACGCATATAATGAGGTTAAATGTGCAGGAGAGTCCATCAAACAATATTTGACTTTGCCGTGTATTTTAAATGATCTTTTTAAAATATTCCGCAGTCATAACATATTATGCATATAGTTGTATTTGTAATGCTACATTTGCTATCTATAAATAGTCGCACAAAATTATGTAGTCTCATGCAATTTATTTGCACGATGGATAAAATTACCTTGACACATCACTGTTCTTTGAATATAGATGCAAATAACAATCCGTTTGACTTGATAATTAGCACTTAGAATACGAAAGAGTTTGTACTGTACTGTACGAAACGAGCACATACACAGGAATTAATATATACGAGCCTAACTTAATTTTGCTCTATTTAAATTCATTACTTATTAATGCTAATGATTATGTTGTAAAATGTTAAGGATAATGATTACGATTATTTTATGCTTATATACTTATATTGCAATCATGTTTGTAACGATACGTGGAGTATAGCGAATGACATTACTAGAATGACAACCCTACATGCTATTTAAACACTACCTGCATGTAAATTGTAGTAGTAGATAAACGATTTCGTAGTATAAAATATGAGCAATAGAAATAATTTGCAAAAATTAGTGCAAAATATTTTTAGTTTAAATATTTTTTCCGTTGATTTGTAGGGAGCATGTCTTCTTCGGAAGTTCGAATGACTCCCCGACCTGCAAAAGCACCCGCTTGGTCGGTGCCGCCAATGATGACATCCCCTATGGATGACCCGTCCTCATGCTCAGATAATGCTTCAGATAATTCAGACAAAATCGAAAGCATTTGTCAACCCTCGCCACATACCAATCAACAAACGCAATTGAAAAATAGGAAAAGGAAAATTATTGGAAATGGAAGTCCATCATTTGTCAACACGACCAATAATTCCAATGCTAACAATAGTGCAGCTGACAATCAACACCAACAGAATAAAGACTCAGATCCAAGGGAAAATCCCACTGGAAACCCTCAAGGTATAATTTATAAAATAAAGATTGCAAATATAGAATGCACGCTTTAAGAAGTGACGATTTAGTATTAGATAGAATAGACATATACATACATTTCGTTGCATGCAAGAAAAAGTCATTTTTGATGCTAAATTATTGCTATGAATTAAAAAATCATTTCACATAATGCAATCAGACTTTTGTTGACAGTAATTGAGATTTGGAACTTCGTGTTGGTTCATTTTTGGTTGTGTTTCTGCTCTCAAGTCTCAAGCATGTCAATTGTCAACAATTTCCATAGAATTTATACAGAGTTAATTTTTAAATGCTTAGCACATTAGCACTATCCTAGATGTAAAATTATTTTTGAAATTGCAAGCCTCAAATTGCAAGCCTCATCTCATTTTAGAAACAAATTACTTGTGTAATATTACATGCAGTGGGTTAGGTAGGTCAAATGAAAAGCTCAATATATTTTAATATTTTCATAGAACTTTTTTTGCAGTAGTTAGCAAAAATCTACTACATATTATTTACGTACTCAAGAAGAATACCATAGACATAGATATTGCTTAAAAATGATATTTGCTATATGAAATCTGAAATAGAACGTATTTAAGAAGAATAGAATTTCTGTATTTTTGTGTTGTTATGTTAGTGGTCCCTATTGTCAAGTGACTGAGTGGATCAATAAGCAAATGGGAGTGTAAAGGAGGAAGGACGAAATTATATTTTATTATTTCCATTCTGTTTATTGTTTATGGGCATCTGATCTAATCCAGCAATTTCAAAGGCACACTAACAAAGAAGTGACGCAAGCAAGCGAACAATCTGAGGTGATTCCGATGAGGTGATTCCATGAAAGTGATATTGGTATATACAAGTTAATGGCAGCATCTGCTCCCAATACAAACGAAAGTACTCGTAGTTGTACAAAACAATGTGGTGGAATACATTGAAATGTAATTCCTTCGTCGTCGTGTTAAATGACTGGCTAGTGAGAATAATAAATGTCAGAGAACAATAATGTAGTTTGTAGCTTGCCTTTCTTGTTGTATGAACAACAGTTTTATATAACACTTTCTTAGTGTGTTTGTTTTATATTGCTGTATTATATTTTATATTATTCATTACTTACTTAGTATGGCTTATCTCCCTTTACACATTTACACACACGTGTTATTATGCTAGACTCAAACTACAAGAAACTTGGCTTTTAATGAAATATTGTGGCAATTTTTCTTTGCAGGGAGTTTGTGGGCAGATGCAGAAAGTTTAGCAGCCGACTTTGACGGCTCATTGTCTGGACTCGGAGCGGATTTGTCTACAGCTTCGTATGACATGTCTGAAGCTCTTCTTGCCCTTCCTTCCCTCTACCACCACAGAAATAATGCAGCAAACGCATCCCAAAATCCGAATTCTGGCCCCAATCCCAATGCAAAGTAGGAAAAATATTTTTATTGATAACAACCCTTCTCTGTACAAGAAATCACGAGTGTGATTTTTATTTTTATGAATGTAGAACTCTAAAATTAATATTTTGCACATTGAAAATTTGCATTTCTATTCTTGCAAAAATAGTCAAACATTGTGTTTGTATGATTAAGGATTTATTGCTGCAAAATCTCTTACTCATTGAATCATGAATTCATATAATATGATTTCATGATAATAATATATCGATGCATGTATAGAAATGTAATGTATTTGTGTGTTTTGGGTACACATGATATTATTATCTACGTCTTATTCTATGTGTATTAAGCAAAAGACACATTTATTTTAGCGAAGTGAGCAAACAACTTAATGTTTTAAATGGTTCACTTAATAGTTCATTCAACTGCGAATTAATAATATGCAGATAATTAAAAAGACTCGATGCTGTATCGATGTCGTGAATATACCTAGGAACGTAGGAACGAACGAACGCCATGACTCTCGAGATAAGCAAATAAACTCGTAAATAAAATGTGTCGACTTACTACAACGGTCTAAACTATGTGTGTGTATGAAAGTAGGCACTTGCATGACCAACCATAAAGCACTTGTGTGTGGTCCCACTTCTACAATTATGCTTTACCGTTCGTTCGCATTGGTTGCATTAAATGTTCTCAGTGAGCCATCACAAGTGTTTTATACACGTCAAGACGAGTTGATTGTCTTTTATTGCCATTAGAGGCTCATACTCTTAATTACTGTTCAATACCTAATATTATATTCAATACACAGTGCCGACAGCGAAATGGAGGATTGTAGACTATTTTTAGAGTTTTCTAAGATTATACTAGGTACATGTTAGGTATATGTTAGGTTCAATTAATTTCTCTCAAATTCACTTATAGTCAAGAGACGAATTACGAATTTTCTTGTCCTTCCTGTGGGATATAATGTCTGGGACAATTTAGTACAACTAACGCTATTATTATTGTATTATAGATTCTAAGATTCTGTGTATAAGAAAACCAATTAATTTGTTTCAGATGTTAACATTTTCTCATTCCTTTTAGCTATTACTGTACATACTACACGTACTTTTAATAGTTTGCAGATGTAATAATAATACAGCCAATCAGTCTAGTATTATTGGCATATACCATAAGCTAATATGTCCACACTACTAACAATGAGAGTATTATTGTACATATTGCTTAAAATGTGTATGTAACACTGTATTATGGGTACAATTATAAAGATAGATACACATTTTGAGAGACACGACGTTGTTGAACTTGCAGGAATTTATGAGACACTTTAATAGCATACTTGTCTCAATCTCAATTACAGAAATAACAGTAATAATAAATCACACTTGAGTTTGCAATCATGCACTGTAAGGGATTATATAAATCGATATCAAATTTTATCTTTAACTTTACTTCACAAGGTTTGTTTTACAGCCTGTACATGTATATCTATTTTAAAATCTTGAAGGATGAAGAAAAGTGTAATAAACAAGTAGTTACAAATGAATGTGCTATTCAAGCTCTTAAAATAAAAATGACATCGTGTATTTTTCAACAGTGTAGTGTCTTCATGCCCAATATGATGCGATTTTGATTATCTTAACAAATTAATGACATTAATAAATTAATTTTTTATATAGGTAGTTTGTGTATAGTATTGGTTTATCAGATTGTTAATATGTTATAAAAGCGATGTGTTTTTAAGGAGCTTAATCCGTTTTCATGACGCAAATTGCAGATTTGATTGGTAGGAACTAGGAAGTTGTAATGAAACATAAATCAAAGTGCTTCAATTCATTTCGCTATATTCAATATTGTAAGAAATTGCATAGATAGAATCAAGTGTTTGTGTGTGTGTGTGAGATACATAATAAAACTGTCCAAAAAGATTTCTATGAATTTATAATTCCATCATGGTTTTCGTTTCTGAAAGATTGATTTAATTATTTTATTTTATTTTGAAATAGCAGCGGGTTCCTTAAAGGTGAGGCTGGCCTCACCCCGTTGGCAGCAGCGCATTTACACGGCGGCTCTTCCGTGTCCCTCCCTGGAGATTTTCATTTCGAACAACATTCGTCCACATGTCATCAGAACCCCAGCAACACGGGCACTGCCACTCAACACCATTCTCAACTCGACCACGCACATTTAGATTTCGAAAGAAGGTTTGTGCCTCAGGTTCAATTTATCGGAAGCAGAAATTAAAACAATGTAGCTGGCTAATTTATTATCGCTGAAGGAGCAACGGAAGTATTTTGAGGAAGAAAGCTTACAAGTTACAAGCGTTGAAAGTCAAAATAACATGCTTCGAGTGAGCATTCAAGGCGGTATTAAGGGGAAGGGCAAAAGGGTCATTGTCTCTCCCGAAATTCCCAAAAAACGGTTATTTTACAGTAACAGTAAATTTTTTTCGCTCTACACTCGAATTTTATGAATTGTTGATTAAATTTGACTCAAATTAGCTTAAAAAATTTGAGCGAGCACTTTTGTATCTTTATAGAAATTTTGCCCCTCCAGAAATGGAAACCTAAATACGGCCATGTATACATTAGTGATCTACAGACGGTAGTAATAGGATTACAAAATGCGGATGGATGTTTAAGAGTATAATAACGTTAAGTGGAAAGTTAATTAGTAATTAAGGCTAATGATGGAAATTTCCTGGTTCTTTGGTTTTTAGATTTCAATATGTTCTCGCAGCAGCCACATCGATCGCTACCAAAGTAAACGAAGAGACTCTGACGTATTTAAATCAAGGTCAGCCATATGAAATCAAGTTGAAGAAACTTGGGGAATTGACTACGTATCGTGGAATAGTTTTCCGGTCTGTCGTCCGCCTTTGTTTTCACGACAGGCGACTCCAGTTTTCTGAAAGGGAACAAATTGCTCTTTGGGAAGATGCTCATCCCCAAGATCGAATCTTACAGGTCAGTTCCGTAAGTACAAAAGTAATGTGGCGCTTCATGGTGGCGTTTTCACACTCTTCTTCACTCGTATGCTTTTTCCTTTTCATCTAAATTGCACCTTCTTATCTCACTGACTCACTGTATGTGTCCCTAAAAGCCTTCATTCGCATTAGTATCATCTCATATTTTTGTGAGCTTAATTAAATGTTAACTTCAAATTATGCTTTCTGTGTATTTTTAAGCAGTTAGGAAATAGAATTTATGAAATAATTTGTTGGCCATGGATTTTATGCTAATATTTGTTGTAACTGACTAGGTACACCTATGTAATGATTACTGAATAATTACTATAATGAGATATTGATAATACATGAGCTAAGTCTGAAAAAACTTTATTTAGCTATAACCTATTGTGTATTTTGTTAAAACTTTTTTTATTGGCACTTAATAATTGTTGTCAATTTTAAGTTGTAAACTAATTGTTGCTTTCTTCACACTAGGATACACAAATTAAACTTTTAATACAATGCAACAATGGTATGCCAAGATGTATCTTTGAAGTTCTAAACTCATCCAAGTCGAGAAAGCGGAATAAAATTCATGTTTTATATCCATGAATATTGGCACTGGCGTAATAGAACCGTATGCGTCGCATAGGGGTCTCCACGATTTACGGGCCCCAAACCCCAAACATGGGAATATTTACTAAAAAGAATTTATTTTTGCCTTAAACGTGCAAAAAATTGGAAATTTTTTCGCGATTTTAATTTGATTTTGGCCCAAACCGCTTATTTTGCATAGAGGCCCCCAATTTATAGTTACGCCAGTGGATAATGGATTAGTGTATTTCATGTAGGGCAGATAGCTATAATCATACTTTAGAAATTTTATATCTACGTGATGCTACATATTAATTATACATAAGTATACAATACAATACAACACATAGGATGCGACCTGCATTATTTATAAACCCTTATTTGTTAGGGGATATAAATTCATCCCCACTTGCTTAGTCGCACTTATCCCATAAAGTTTACTTTGTTAAAACTACATTACGCAGGAAGAGTTCATGATAGTGTGCATTAAACTTGCGTCAGGCCAGGCGTTTATAAAGCAAATGTTCTGTACAATGTATGAGCTTGTGTATAAAAGCTGTAAGCCCAGACAGAGAACTCACACGTAACAATGCAGTTGAGACCTATAAGCTCGTTACTTGAGATTTGCCGTTGTGGCTCGGTGGTATGTATAGGTAATCGCATGGGAAAGTTTCCACGTGGTGAAGGACAGCTCTCGGCTGTGTCAATACACTTTACTTTATAACAAAAATATATCCTTCCGTTTTTCTTCTACTAAAAAGTAATTCTGGAGCTATCATTGAGTTTGTCCATGTAACTACACGGTACTATAAAGGCAGAACGCAGCAGGCAAATCAATCCTGTCAAGCGTCTTGGTTTAGTACCAAAAGTGAATGTAAACTTTCGAACCCTGCAGATGAATTGATATGTTCAAGTGCTTCTGAAAGTTTAACATTTTGAAAATCTTTTTTTTAAATCTTTCTACGTGTTAAGCTAGCGGATTACTTTTTCCTAAATTATACTCACACATTCACTATTATGCTGATTAATGCTAATCAAATCATTCTTTTGTACAATTAACACCTTGTTACAGCTTTAACTATGACATTAACAACGTATCTAGTTTTTCAAATCCTTTCGGGTAGTTTGTTTGCATTTGGGGCTTTATTTGTTTGTCATTGTTGTACATGTGTGTTTTTTGGGTTTGTTATTCATGTTTGTATTGAGAAAATATAGTAGTTATGAAATTAATGTGAATGAAATGTAATAAAATTGTAATTTTTGCATTTGTGCTACACTACAGGTTGATTTGCCATTATCATACGGGTTAACAATGCTCCCTCATCAAACAGATGTAGCTACTAATACAGTGTCTTTCCTTTGGGAGCCTTTGAAGGAAGTTGGGCTGTATATCAAAGTTCGTTTTATGACTGCACAATTTTTAGTCGTTGTTTCATGGATCAATACATTATGACTGTAATATCAATGTTTGGGAATATAATTAAAATTAATAAGGATGTTTTTGATTTTTTAATGCAGATCAATTGTATCAGTACTGAATTTACTCCGAAGAAACATGGGGGCGAGAAAGGAGTTCCGTTTCGAATGATGATTGAAACGTATTCTCATCCAGATAATTTACGTCTTCATGCTGGAGCTTGCCAAGTCAAAGTGTTTAAGTTAAAAGGAGCAGATCGAAAGCACAAGCAAGACAGAGAAAAAATTCAAAAGAAAACTCCAGGCGAACAAGCAAAGCTCCAGCCATCATACGAATGCACCGTTCTTTCTGACGTATATACATTTTTACAAGAATTTTTAATATACATATTTAATATAATATATCTTAACGTATAGATAAATACAATTAAAAATACCTACATTTTTATTTTTTTATTTAGCATGAAAAGTTAAAAAGTTTTTTTTATTTGAGATATTACAAATATTCTAATGTGTTTTATGTTTTTAAATATTCTCAGATTTCTCTCGAGTCCCTGGACTCTCCTCCACCCACAGCAATTCATAATCAAAGTCACCACACAATCTTGTCACCTTCGTATTCATCAGATCATCCAAACGCTGATTCTCCCGACAATCAAAACTCAAATCCAAGTAACAACGGTGTTGTGCCGTCTTCTAATACTAATGCTATTGCTGGCGGAAACTGCTGCACTCCCGCAAGCAACTATGCATTAACTTTCTCAGCGCATTTCTCACCAGAATCTGTTCGCCGATGGCTTACTCGTCATAGGTACGTTGAAATATACAATTCCAACACAAATTAATGCCTATTTAGAAATTAAGTGCTAAATATTTCAATTTACTAATTCGTATTAAGATTTACCTCAACAAAAACCCTTTGGGACTTCAGTGGTCTGGATTTGTTACGCCTCAGCAAAGATGAACTTATAGAAATGTGCGGTCTCGCTGAGGGAATTCGTCTGTTCAATGCTCTTCATTACAAACTTACATTCTATGTGACTCTTACAAATGCCAATGTATGTGAGATTCCGAAATATTTTACCCTTTGCTTATTTTTGTCAATATATCACATGAATATTCATAAAAATTATAATTGTACGTGTTTTAACTTCATTTTCTATTACTCATAACATATTCCGATGCTGTTTTCAACTTACCTCTCTTCGTGTCTAGAGATAAAAAAATATTCTAGTAAGGATTTATTAAGGTTTATTAACGAATTGGCATTAATTGTTGAATTTGGATTGTTAGGACCTCAAGGTAGATCGAAGTCCATGTGGGACGTCCGGAAGTGGCAGCTCGTCCGACCAAGAAGTAATATTCCATCCAGTATGTCTCTCATCTCACTCAATAGCTGAACTCACTTCAGTATTGAGCTCTTTGTTCAATAATCAATTTCCCAATGATACAATGCCAGTGGAGCGTCTGTTTTTAACTGTACATGCGCCAGGGAATACTCGTATCCGAGTTTTACTAACTGAACAGCTTTTATCAACTCTCAAGGACCAAACTGCATTCAAAGCCTTCAAAAATGGCGTCGAAATTTTTATGGAAATTTGTGAGTGATATAAAATAAATTTAAAGTAAAATTGTGCCACTGCTACTGATAACAATTACCTTAAAACTAAATCATCGAAAGTTACAAATCTTTTAAAAATTACTAAATTGCATGTTGACAAACAAATCCCAACAGGCATTATTGGCTGTAAAAAATATTGTAGTGTAATATCATAGTAAAAGTATTGTTGCTACTAAATGTATGTATACGTAAACTAGGTTGATAACGTTGTTAAAGAATATTGATTCAGTGTACCGAACTATGGTGCTTCAAAGAATTGTAAACAAAAATTTATGCTCGTAGCATTGAATGCCGAAAACTGCTACTAAAAATGTGACACAGTATACTGCAACAAAAATATATTTAAATTGTAAATGTCCATTTAGGTATAGATAGGTAAATAAAATTCTATATATAAAATATAAACCAGGAATTGGGAAAACTGATACCGTGATTACCTAATAATGGTTTAATAATTAGGCAGCATAAACAACTGCGTACGTGTACCTTTTACCTTGAATTGTTTCTTTTACTGACAAAGGCTGTTCTTCATAAATAGTAATTAATCACGAAATGCAATTATTATTATTATCACTACCACATTACCACTGCTAGTGCAAATTATTTAAGTGTGCCAAGGTTAAATAATACATTAATATTCTAGTTACAAATAATACAAATTTTGTTAAGTTAATTGTAATTGTGCATTAAATGTACTAATAAATAATTGTAGTTTCGTTTTGCTTGAAAGACTAATCTATGTATAATTATTGTCTCTGTCAAGTCAAAGAACTAAAATTCCCTGTCAAATTGAACAATGAATTTCACAAAGAAATAAACTTCCAGGTCCAATTTAAAACCTATAAGATATTCACGAGTGATTACATTGTACAAGGCTACAACTTCTATATTATACTGATTATAATTCTGCCTTTTCTTTGATGAAAATGTAATTGCAATTTACAAAACTTGATCTTCACTCCCATTATTGTGCTTTCTGAAACAAATCAATTTTATTAAGTCTATATAATATAAACGATACCTACCTTTGTGTGCTTAAAAATGTTGTTAAAAGAAAGTGTAAATTACTACAAGTCCTTTTCTATGTAAATGTTATAAAGAGACGCACTTTATGTTGAGATTACATTACGTTGTACTAATTAACTTGTTAGTAATCATAGTTGTAATTAGTTGAAATATCATGTGTAGTAGTAATAGTAGGAACGTACCTTAATACTATTATAGTGTACTTGATATCGTATCTCAGAAGATTGACAATTATTACTCTGAAATTTTCACTATTGGAATGTATTTATGTATGCAGGTACTAGGTAGGTACTAGACAAAACAATTTACACGGATTGATACTCATTGTTATTCAGAGTGAGTATCTTCTTCAGGTTCAAAATGACATTAATTTTTGCAAGTGTAAATTGTAGCGACACGAGTAAAGGTCCCCATACATCTCTGAAAACAAAATATTTTGTAGAATCATTTCATAGTATAGTAATTATGGGAAAAAGTTATAATATTTTAAGGTTTCAGGGAAAGGAAAGTCATTTGTAATGGATTAGTTAGAAATATATGAGTATGAAATGTACATCTACAAATGTAATACGTTTTTATCAAATCTAATCTATCAACTCTAATATATTATATACGACTTATACGGGGGAGTTTTTAGTCATTTAGTCTCATCATATGTAAAACTCTTGGAAATAATAGTCAATATTCATTTTGTTGTTGTTAATTACGTTGTTAAGTTTTATCTTCGTTGAATGGTTTATTTTTCACAAGGTCAAATTAACTTGTAAATACTTTTCACAACATGTCTGTCGTGTACTGTGGCAGTAATAGTAATTTGGTATTCGTTTGAAATGTGCGTAAATATGATATAATATGAAATGAAAGCTGAATTATTGACCTAAGACTTGACTAACAAAAATATGTAGGAACACACACGGGCTTAAAGGCTAAAATGTTATAGGAAAGAAAGGGTGAAAAGTCCCCAACCCTATTTACTGCATCTTCGCGGAATATTTGCATTTCAACATTAATTAGTAACATAATTGCTGTATACATGCAAAATGACACGGGCGTAAATAACTTTTTTCATTTTTAGTTACAGTTTATGTTCAATGTAGATGAATAGTTACTACAATTAAATGCCCTTTGTATCCTATAATATTTGCTTGTAAGGTATGCGTTGTGTGCTCCCTCAATGTCATTTATAAGGTAAAACATCAGATGTATGCTAATGCACTGTAGAAATAGTAATACTCTAATTATTGCCACATACAAATGTAAAATGCAATTGTGCCACTATCATAATATGAGTAATGAGTACTGTAATAATACAGATACACGATAATATTATCTCAGAATTTGTGTAAGGCTAATTTTCTTTTTTACAACTAATATTTACTCTAAATCCCAGGGATGACAGATCTTCAATCCTTAAAAACGTAATAATAATTATCTTTATTACAACTGGAACCCTTATAGGAGTAAAAATTCTGTTCGATATTTCTTTATGGCTGATGTTGAGAGCATATTATTGCTTTGTTACTTTCAAGATTTGACTTTTCGAAAATTGACATGCGTTGCTTAAATATATAATGGTGGAGCCTTTTGTGTATGTATATTATAAATATTTACAAATATTCACTACAAATATTTAAAGTCAGTGTTAAGAATTCTTTTTGGACAATATTGTACTTTCATTATACAGACTGGGATTTTGTTTAATGTTATATTACATAACAAGTATGTAGCTTAATTATATTATTAAATATGTTATTATAAATATGTTATAATTTATCATAATAATCTATTGCTTGCGAGCAAGCAATTAATTATTACTTTATTCTACAGTATATAAAATATTATGTTACTAAATACGTTTATTAATGTTAGTGTGTAAGTAAATGCAATATTATTATACTTTATGCTATAAAAATCTGTAATAATTATTTGTGAACAAACAAAATTGTACCTAACCGATAATCTATTACATATTAGTCACGACAGAGAGTATATAGAACCCACATACCTAGTAGTCAACTTAAAAAATCTACTAGTGTCTTTTTAGGTGCTATGTGTCTTGTAAATCGAAAAGAGTATAGCTACACTTTAGATACACCTACAAGAATCATTATTCAATCAATCACTCATCAGAGAAATCCGTTCCGATATATAGCTATTTAAAAACGAATGTTAGCGTAGTTGAATACAATAGTAGCTAGCTATTTTATTTACACTAATACTTTAGACTTGTAATAAGGTCAATATTTTCGGGAATTAAAATTCACACACATGTTATTCTAATATTATTATGTAGACAGAGAGACATATTGTACTAGTATTGTAGTACACTCCTTATTCATTTAACTGTAGTATACACAAGCTGATACAGATATATTTAGACGTGTATGCATATTGCATAAAGTACAACATCTGTGGAATATTATTGTATGTACGTGTGCAGAAGATGCATTACATGAAGCAAAGAAACTAATTTTTCGTAATTTTGTGTGATATTCGTGAAATAAAAACTGTTGTACTATATTTTAAAAATTCTGTGCATTTATTTATTTACTACATTATAAAAATTCAGAATTTTTTCTTTTAAAGTAATCTATTTGTAAATTATTACAAAATACAAAACCAATTTCCGTTTGGATAATCGGTGTAATCGTTCGTAAAGCGAGAATGGCTCTTTTATTAAAAAATTTCTGAGAAAAAAAAAGGTCAAGACAAAAACTTACTATAACGAAGTTTTCATTTTTTAGTTTTTACATCAAAGTTGATTTTTCATATCACATTACACTTCATTAAAATCACATTACATTATGTTACAAAAATATTTAGTAGTTAAAATACACTTTTTTGAAATGCGCTTTGCGTATGTACTTATTTAAGACTTTTTAGATGATATTTGAATTGAGTACTAACATTAAGTAAGGCATAATTATATTATTATTATTATTTTAAATTTACTTACAATACTAACACAAAATTAGATGGTCAGTCTCACTTTTATTACTAACCATCCGAATCACTACTGCTGTCTTGGTGTCTCCTAGCATATTCCTCCATGCCCGAATGAACCTTTTCCAGCAACCCTTTGAGTTGATTCAAACTGGCCGTTATTGACAATTCAGTTGTAACTTGCTCCATCTAAAAATACAAAATAAAAAAAATATTTTGATTGAATTGGACTAAAAATCAAACAAGTATGTAAAAGACTAGAGTGTGTATTCAGGAGAACGCGGAAATAATATCAATTTTCTTACAGTGAAGAATTGTCTGACTAGACGAATGAGTCGTCGCCACACCCGATCTGCTCTTTTGTAAAACTTAAACACATTTGGAGTAAGTGTCTGTTTTTCAATTATAGGCAACAGTGGTTGTAGTTTACGCCAGTCATCTTGCAGGACATTCCAAAGCTCTGCATTTGTTTTCACAGACTGTATTTTATTCTCCCATTTATTCAGAATTTCTGCAAAGGCCGACTTGTTTGGGTTGTTCATGAGTTCTTTTGTTTCTTCAACATACTGGTTAACCATGTCCATAACTGATTGCGTTAGTCTCACTATTGGAATTCCTTTGCAAATTAAAAAAAAACATTCGCCAAAAAAATCAAAAATTCCGAACAAAAATAAGTTTCGTTTGTTTTTAACAAAAGATATGGTGGTTTATACCGGTTTCTTCATCATTACGTATTTGGACTCTATAAGTTTCTATCTGCAAAGCCATGTGGTCTATAGAATTAAGAATTTCCATCTCCTCCTTAGCATGATTTCCAATTTCAATAATTTCTGCCGCAAAGTTGAGAACCCCTTTGTCTAGAGTTTTTTTGAACGGCTCGTCTAATTTTGGTGTTATTGACACACCTGAATGGGCAAAAGAAACAGCGCTAATAATGCACAGTTGAATATTCCACTGGTTTACACAGAAAACAGATATAACACCCAAAGGAGTGAATGACATTATTAAGCAATGTGTGTCTACTTTTCAATTACCACATATTTTAGAGATCTGTTCCCAATGTCGAATTTTCATTGATTTGCTTTTGAAAATCTCAACTAGAGGTAAAATAGGAATGAGATTTTTAATCTCATATTGAACTTCCAAGGCTACGTGTTGCAATTCAGGCTTATCGTGAGAATCAGCAACGCATTCTTCCATGATCTTATACCTGTCGGTAACACATTTTCTCAGGGCATACACATCGATTTTTCCCAAAGGATCGTGTTTGATTGAATCCCGGACGGAAATACATTCTGTGAGTGAACACCCAAAATATTTCTTAGCATATTATTTCAATAAACAATAACTTTGATATTTTCAAAGCATACAAAATGAAAAAGAACACCAATGTACAGGGTGTTAGAGTTTGTTTTAGTAAATTAAAATATGGGGGACGAAGATTTTTCACGTAGTAATGAAATTTTTAGAAAAATTGGTAAGTGAAATTCATTACAGATATCAAAAATTAAAGAACTGTATAGAGTGTGAGGCATTACCAATTGCGTTGAACCACAATCGTTTGTAAGGTTCAATATCGTGCAGCAGACGTTTGATGGCTTCTGTTTCAGACGGATGTTGTTTGAAAATCTCTCCTCGTTCATTAAGTAATTTGCTCTTCTCTTCCAAATCCAGAATGTGCAGCCAAAGCTTTTTGACATCTGCAGCAGCTTCATGGGCTTTATCCAAATCGCAGTGACCTACAAGTCCTTGAATAGCCATCGTATTAGAATCCACTTGGTCGCTCAACTGAACTAATTCTGCTTGTTGCATTTTATACAAACGTTCATAATCATCGTCCAGAAGTGTCATTGCGTGACCAGCCATCCTTAAAAGCCTATGGGATTGAATGGCAGTCGCCCATTTATTTTCACTAGCTTCATCTGAGATGTGTGCATGAAATTCTTCAAAAATTTCGTAATTTTTAATCACTTTGTTGAGGATCATTGAGCATTCTGACACCATTCCTGGAACCAATTCTACGTAGTCCTTCAGTTGCATAACTTCAATAATGTCGTCAGAACGAATGTTGAGCTTTCTTTCACAAATGGTATATTTCTCCATCACCTGCAATATGGATATCAAAATTATCATCATTTTTGCCCTCAGTCGAATTTCTATTCGAAATAATATAAAAAAAATCATTAAAGCGTCATATTCATTGATGAGAACTGCAAATTTATCAATTAATTGCTAAAACAGCAAAAGAACTAATCAGTTCATAACAATTAATTTAAATTAAGAAAAGTTAGAAGATGACCTTGTGAACTATGTGTTTTAATTTCTCTGCAAAGCGGTGTAACAAAGAGTGAGAAGTTTCTTTAAGTTTCCTTATGAGGGAGATCTTCACTGTATCTGTGTTAACCGCGAAAGCAGTAACGTGAATTTCTGCTGGAAGTGCATGTTCTATTTTCTCAATATCTGCTTGCAGAATATCCAATTGTTTACGAAGCTCCGTGTTGGACACATGAAAGTCATCCGCAGAATCGGTTTTTTGCAGCTCCAGAGTTTGTTTGCGGTTCCACATGGGCATAAATTTTCTAAATCTCTGTGCATAACTGTCTAATGGAATCAAACCGTTTTTCATAGTGCTAATACACTTATAGCGCAATGCCATTACGTCTTGATCATCTTCATTGATAATTTGTAGATAAGGATCCATTTTTTCAGCGAAATGCGGCATAATGATCGGAATAATCTGAAAACGATTATGATGATTTTATTAATTGAACATAGGAACCCTTAGGAAACCAGTAATTTGTGCGCAGCAGTTGATACGTTTGTTTGTATATTCAAAAAATAAACCAAAGAGCGATAAATGTTGAAATAATTGAGTTTTACTTTTGGGAGTCTTTTGACGCTTTGGATGACCATTGTAAAGATTCTATTTCCCACCAGCATGTATTTCTGTAACAGTTTTGTATATCTTGGGCCATTCTGGTCGATTTTGATTTCAAGGGTAAACATAGGTTTCATTCCATATGGAGTTGGAAATTCAGACTTGGTTAAATCATGGCCCCATTTGTAATGTCGGTGAATTTTACAATCTCTCGTTAATTCTACCATGTGATTGACGAAACCATGCAAGGAATTCATAACCATGTCTCGAATGCAGTCCTGGAACAATCACGATAAGTTAGTATATAGGCATAAAAACAATTAATTGCATACAATATAAAAGTTTTATGTTATTACCTGCATAATGAAGTTAAGCAGCATCAGAAAAGATGGCAATCTGGACAACTTAAACACTTCATAATCTTGCTCTTGCAAATTTATTCGAGGATTGTGTGCATATCCCAGATCAGTTCGAATAGTAGTCAAAATTGCATCATACCATTCGTTTTTTAAATAGAGAATAACCTGTAAAGACAATTAAAAAGGCAATATTTATTTATAAGATTCACAATAAAAGGAAATATTTATTGAAAAAATAATTTAGTTTCTTGAGCTATGTTAAACACCTCTGACACATGATCCTCGAGAAGTCTTTCATACTCGTCAAGATGCACATCTTTTTCGTAATCGAACTTAACGAAAGATCTCTTTTTGGCTGAAGAACAGTGAGATAAAATTTTGAGTAATGCTCCTCGCGTGTCATCATGGCAGAAGAATAGTTTTCTACGTAACTGTGCCGCACGATATTCGACTAGCGCTCTGTCACCACCAGAACGTTCCCTCATAAATTCCCATTCGTTTCCTTGAAATTCTGCTACATAGTCATGATGAGTAGTTGGAACAATATATGGCTTAAACGAGGTAGGAGATTTTTCAACTATTTTGTCAAACTGCAGTTTTGTGTGCACTCTTTCATACAAAACGTCATGGTCTCCTTGAACCTAAAAAAAAGTGTAGATAAAGGTAAAAATGACAAAATGTTTTAAAAAACATTTATAAATCATATGCAGCTAAATGAAACTAGAATAGAAAAAAACAAGTAAGAATTACATATAAATAGTAAAATAAATGAATAAAATTACTTTGTCAACACATTTGTTCCCTATCTTTATATCATGTGGTATGTTAATTTTGCCTAGGATTCTTATGAGTTGTGCGCCTGTAGGAATGGGAGCATCTTCAGTCAATAGACAATCCAAATACAAATTATATCTTAAAATATTCTCTGTATCAGTTCTCCTTAAAATCGCATCTTTGATTCTCTCGGCATGAGAAAATGGATCTTCAGCGTCGAAGCACAAATAGATTTTACTGACCCATGCAAATATGCGTGGCTTGCTAACGGAACAAACGAGATATTTGTGAATTTCTTCGTCGAAATCCAAAACTGCCACATCCACCCACTTCCAATCGTAGCTGCACGGTCTTTTCATTTTATCAAAATCAAATACGAATTTATCAGTTGCTCCCTCCGCGTCGAAGTCGTCTTCTTCCCCGCTTTCAGGAACACCGGTAAACAAACCATACTCATTCATGGGGAAAGGAACTTGGCTCATTCGTTTCTGACTTGTCCGTCTTTTCGAAAATCGCCTGTTGGCCATTGAACGAGGGCTGAGAATAGTAACCACACTGAGCTCACTCGCAGTTGATAACTCGTTATCTGTCAATCCATCTACACTCATCTCAATGGCCTGTAATTAATGAAAACAATAATAAAACATGAGTTGACCAACCAAATAAAAAGAAATATTCAAATCTACATAGATTTTGTATAAAAACCTTGGAATTGTTGATTAGTGTCAAGGATTCTAGTTGCGAAAATACTTCTGAAAGAAGAGACTCGCTCCTAGAAAAAAATAGGACAATTTTAAGATGGAAAAGTACCTTCCGGTTTACAATTGCTATTAAATATATCTTACCTGGTTGCTTCCATTTCCGACTCGTCGTTTTTGTCTTTCCTTCCCGAATTCAGATTTTGTACACGTGCGTTTAATTCATAATCACTTTCAGCCAAGAAAACTCTTTCGCCTTGGAAGTAAGGTTCGGCCAACTGCTTCTTAAACTGGGAGAGCTCGTGTTGAAGGTCAATAAATGAATTTGATTTACTGAGAACCATTTCATCATCACTTGATCCCCCTGAGTCGTTTTCTTGATTAATAAAGTTAAAGCTGGACATAACATCAGACGCAGATTTTAAGAACATTTCAGTATTTCTTTTCGAGGCCTTTGATGACTCATAATCCGAAAAGCTTGGAACGGTGAATGTAGCTTTTGCAAGCATGGCTAATTCCATCGTTGACTGAGTTATTGGCACTGGCAATACATAATATAGATAATTGCGATTAACAATTTCTGCACAACATGTAACTTACATTCATTCGGTACATTATTAGATTCATAAGCAACAACTTACCATTTTTAATGTCGATTCCTGCATTTGTTAGCATTCTTTGGTACCTCGAGACCAATAATAATTGTCTCAATTCTTCCAGTTTTTCGGTTTTAGCCAATATCACTTGATTTGTTGACTTGGATAACGGTATATGACTTTGCTTATTTGTTGGTAAGTGAAAGGGCAAGTAGGCCTTGGCAGGAATGGCATAGTTTTTGCTATCTTCCTGGTCCCAACCCAAAGATAGCCATTGGGTTCCAGTTCTTTCATCGAATTCTGTGCTATCGAAAAAGTCGAGGGGAAACATGGGTTCAAACGGCGGTCGAGGTTTCATGCCGGATCCTTTCAACTTTTTACCTTCCTCTGAATTCGTATTACTTAATGACGCTCCATCTGACTTCATCTCGTGAGCGGCGGATTTATGATTTACAGTAAACTTCAGGTGTCTCCGCAATTCGTCATTCGTTCTGTAAATACAACAAAATGTTCTTTTAATCTTTTTTTCATATTAAATAAATATTGCTGTAGCCTTTAAAAACAAGTATAATGCAACATAGGTATTGCATAATATATTACCGTTCCTCCTGTACAAAAAAGTCACACTTGTCGACGCCGTCAATTTTTGAACGATTTCTGAACATTTTCTCGAGATAAAACCGGGGATTGGTTTCCCCATAGTGAGAAGGAGGAATTAATTCAATGGGAGTAACTCCTATTGTGTTCAAAACTTGGTTAAGATCTACAACTCGATATGCTCGAATGAGACGTTCCACAATAATGCTTTCCGGGACTTGTCCTTCAGCAACAACATGAGGCACCATCGTCTTAGGTATGTATGTACTCCTGGGAAAACTAAAGTCTCCTTTCTTAATGCCAATTTGATTCATAGGTTCGAACAACAGCGATCGCCTCTTAAGATCATCTTTCTCTCCTACTTTGTCAATTCCTAAAGCAACCTCAAAGTCCTCGTCTTCCAAGCCCATGTCTTCGCAATCCTTCCTTTCTCTGTGAGATTCAGTATGAAATTCAAGACTGATAGGAGCAAAACCACCACATTTCCCTTTTAAATATCTGGATTCCTAGTTTTGGTTCAGAAAGCAATTAATTTTTTTTTGAAAATTAATAATATTAATAACTTATTTTAGTCCTAATATTATACAACTCACTATTCTTGGGAAGTTTGGATCATTTTCGAATGTCAAATCCAAATAATCGTCGGTTTGAGATTGAGATGTAAGGTGTGGCTTCAATCGATCAGAAAAAATAACTGGATCCTCGGGTGCGCCCATGGTATGACCTTCGGAGTCCATTCGGAAAGCCACAGATTGAACCCTTTTCATATCTTTTTGAATTCCTCCTATTTGTGCATGAATTGCCTCCATGTCCAATCCCACATAAACATTATCATCCCCTGAAGACTCCGAATTGTTCAACCTATTGGATTTTTCCCAATGGACCGCCTTGCGTCCTACTTTTCGAGGATTCTGCATTTTTGTGCAAAGTTTTTAGAGAACAACTATAATATGGCTAACACTAATTCAAATAACACTGAACACTGCTGGGGGAATGTGATTTTATATCATAAACTTCTTGGTACTTTCAAAATTGATATTTCCTTTTTCTGTTATGTACTGCTTACACATATACCTCAACACCAATACACATTCGTCAAGTCGTCAGAATAATAATTTAACGTGATTGTGGTTAGATTTTTGACAACAATATCAGTCAAACGCCAAATCTAGTATGTAGTACAAAACACTTGTTTTCCGAATCGTTGATTATTACGAATAGCGGTACTTCGATACAAAACAATGTCAAGGGCAACATCAAACTTTTCGATATGGGATAGATATGCAACGCAAATACATGGAGGGGGGATGATTTTTAACAAAATGGGCTACCATTTCAATTTTTTCCCGTATTTCAATTTCAAATTACTTTTTTCTTTCCTCTACCAAGAAAGTTATTGTCCTCTCGATGTCTCGACACTCGAGAACTCCTGTAAAAAGAACTAAGGTTGAAGGCAGGTTTATACTATTTTTTCAACCTTCCCATTGTGAAAAATCACATACCGGCTTGCCATCCACCCAAACAAGGCCGTATCCAGATATCAATTTCGGAGAGGTACACCCAAAACATAAGAGGTGCAAATGTGTCTACAATAAAAAAAATTGGGTTAGAGTTTTTTGGACTTTTAATGCAAAATAGCCTGTTTTTGAGATTCCAGGATGATTCCGGAGTATTAATTAATGTGTGCAGAAAATGTTGAACATGAAACAAAAACTTTATTTTTTCGCAATTTTGTGTGATACTCACTCGTGAAATAAAAACTGTTGTACTTTATGAAATGTTGTGTGTATTTACTTTTTGCATTTTATTCAGTGCTCTTACTTTTATAACTGCGTTTGTATCAATTCAAGTTAGGTTGGTAGGTAGTACTCAAGTGCTCTGGGTACTTATAATAAATTCCTATTTCATTAAATTGAATTTGGAATTAAAGTTACCTACACTTGTGAATTATTACACAACCCAAACCCAATTTTCGTTTGGGTAATCGCTATTAAAGTGAGATTGATCTTTTAATAAAATGGTTTCTGAGTTTGCAAGTGAATTTTTGTGATAGCTGTCCATTTTATTGATTCTGTTGTCTCCAACTGTATTCTGTCTCATTCGAACATCCAAATCGTTTCTTTGATTGTCCAAGAAGGTAGTGTAAGTCATAATCTCCTCTTCGATATCTCTTCGGGATCTTGAACGAGAATGTGGTAGGGCTAAGAGAGTACAGTGTAAAATCTGATATACTGCTATCGAACAAGCTGCTAAACAGAATGCCCAGTTTTTAGGCGTCATTTCTAACATTGGTGACATAGGACTATCGAGGCCAAAATAGACGAGTGTTGAAAGCATCCAGAAAAGTTGAATTCCAACAGCAATGCTTAATAGAACCACATTATGACGTATCTGAAAAATAATAGCTTATTCATATTTGCTTTAAACTACTTCAATTAATTTTTCAACTGAGTTACTATATACTTCACCTAATAATTTAGATTAATCTGCTATTAGAGAGATTTGTAACATTACTGTAATGAGTCCAAGGAGAAACGTGCTTTTGAAGCACATTGCCCAAAAGAATGCTATAATAATATAAGAAACGGAATTCGGTGTTATAGATTTTTTAAATCTAATTTTATTTTAAGGAAAAACTGGGAGAAAAAAAATTACCGAATGACTCCGAATGGCTGGGACTAGTAAAGACACCCATTTCAAACGACACATCAAAGATTATCAGGAATATTACCTTGATTCACAGTAAAACAAGGTATTGTAATGTTCGTGGTTCAATATGAAGTTTTCGATTAATAAAATGGTAGTACAATACAAACTACAAATACTTACTACATATTTAATACATATTTGTATGCTCCCCATTGCAAAACACACGTAAAGCACGGCACGTATTTATTGTAAATTGTATTTTGTATTGTATATCAATTCAAACTATTTTGGTTAATTGTTTGTACTGTTAGGTCTACCTACCGCGAGGTAGGTAAGTAATTATGAATTCGTAAAAGAAAAAATAATAATTTGGATCTTTTATGGTGACGATTTTGTACAGACACAGTTGAATGTCTTATTAGTAAACTAGTCTTCACATTGCATGCATTCTGCAATCTGCATTCTACGTAGTACCTATGGCATAACTTTGAGCATTACAATTTCAAATATGTAATTATCCACTTGTTTCAATGGTATGGTATGTTAAATGTGTGACTCTGTCACTAATAATTTAATGCTACATCCATAATGGATGTATAGGAATACAAACTATAAACATTTAAAAAAAAATGTGCATGTATATGTAGTAAATATGACTAAATGTATATGATATGCCGTATGCGTTATTATATCAGTTTCAATAGCAGTAAACAATTGGTGGTAATTGTAAGTACACATTTTATTACTTCCAAGTTCCAAGCTTTAAATCGAGTTTTGTACTTCCTCATTATTATAGTAGACTTGCAAGAAATGTAAATTTTTAAATAACTCTTATATGAATATAAATGTACAACTTGGGGTCAAAGGTTCTCTCTTAGTAGCGTGAAAGCAAGATGAAGATGAGAAGACAAAAAAGTATAGTTCAAAAAATATTTTAAAAAATTATTGGATATTTCATGTGGATAGATACTGAATTTAACAGATGTAGATGTAAGATGCATAGAATATGAAAGAGCAGGAATAATGGAGCAGCGATTCTGTAGCTCTTTCGAATAAATAAGCCAGTTTAGGTTAGGTTAGGTTAGGTTAGGCTGCTAAATAAAATTGTAGACCATTAAAAATTTGAATAATTGACGTATTATATAACAATGCTTTGCTTTGCTCAAGCCCCCTCCAAAATATGTGACCTGGATACGCCCCTGATTGTAGTGCTACAAACTAGAAAAATAATATGAATATGTAGGTATTACAATTTACAATAATTTGTATTGTAAATCAATTGTGTCAATTACTTATTATTGTGTTGAATATAATATCAATAAAAGTTTTTCAGTATCATGGTGCTTGTGTTAAAATCATGAAAAAAGCATGTACAATACAAATGTATTTTATTATGTAGAGGTATGTATGTACGAATGCCTATGTGATGGTCCGATTAGTTTGATAAAAAATAGTGCGGTTTGTGGTATGATTCTTCAAACAACTGATAATATTTTATTATGTAGAGCTAGAGGTTATCGACATCGATGTTTTGATTTTAACTTATTGTTAGTATTTAACATAACGTAGCATGTACATATAAATGTACTTAATTTTTTATAAATTGTCAACTGTTTTTTTCCTTATTATCAAAATTAAAAGCTGATTTTCTTAATGGTCGGTATTTATTATATGAGATATGCCGGATTTATTATTTTCTATTTGATTTCGACGTTACACTGGCTGTAGTTGCTTCAATCGTTTACACTGACTTATTTTTAATGACACATAGGTTGATTTTAAACCAATTTCCGTTAGGATAAATAAGTGTACATTTTTTTTTAAATAATGAAAGACTTTTTTTACATTGGTAGGCAGTAGACATATAAGTACTTTGTACATTATCAATCCAATGACTTGTCATTAACTTTTGAAACAATTATCTTTAATTTTTCCTAAAATGTTAACCTTTTTTAAGATATTATAATTATATAATTGTTGATTCTACTTGTACCGTATTACAAAAAATTACAATACCTACCATATTATTATATTCTGTACGAGCCTTCATTCTTTAAATTCTGTAAACTATATAATGCACCATTCATGAACCAAATTAAAAACTAATAGTATATGTAATTCTAAAGATCTGTTTATGCATTAAACAATCTTTCCACACTCCTGTATTCATAAATGCATTTTCTTCAATTTATGCAAAGGCATGAATAGTTAAAAATCTGTATGGAGGGATTGGCAATGAGTTAATTGAACTGCACCTGCTATACTATATTTAATTTTAATATAAATAAATTGTTATAGGTATTTGGGGACTGTTTGCCCAAAAAATCATTAATGCACCTGACGAATCAAATTATGGCTGTATATTATGGCCTTGAATAGTCAAAAGCCAAAAATTCCTTTATCATTTATTTATATTTATTTCATGCCTATTCTATTTACAGTATTTTAAAGTATACATAATTGTATCATCGATTAAGTGTTCCATGAAAACACCTTCGCATCGATGCACAAAACTTGACCTTGCTTATAGATAGTATGTCGTTTTGGGAGAGATGTGCAGAATCAAGAATGTTTAAAATAATTCTCTTTTTAAAAGCTCTGCAATTCTAAAGCAAAAACGTAGGAATGAAATTACTCACTATGCAGTTCATACGTATATGTCAAAGCTTCATTGAAGGGAACATTGACGTATAAAGTAGCATCTGCTGTGTATTCTTGAGAATTTGCAAACATCATTATGGCATTTCTTGGAACGCCTAATATATTAGTTTAACTAGATGTACATTTTCTTCCACACGACTGTTCAGCATATTTAATGTGGTATGCCTGCCGTATGTATAATATAGTGAAGGTGAAATCATCAAGAGTGACAAAACGGAAACCCACAGAGAATGGGAGAGAAACCGCTACTGCCGCTGTTATTCTGATAATATTAAAACAGCTAAACAGAATAGGAAGCAAGTGTATAAAATACAACTTAGGTTATTCGTATAAAATACAGAAGCCAGTGATAGAAAAATCAGAGATAACTGATTATTCTTTCAACTTTTAACTCTAAACAACGATAATACGAATCAAATTCTGAATCTTTATCTCATCCGCAAATATAAAATTGAAAATGGGGAGATTCGTGATTGTCGTCTCCGCTGCGGTAATTTTCCTTCTATTCTTCACTGACAGTGAGTGTGAAGGTACTACATCGAGGACAGTTTCGGTAAGACCATAATTCAATCTATTTTTTTCTGAATTTGGGAAATTTTCTACACATTCTTAAAAAATGTATCTTCATTGACACTTTTTGCCCGATTCCACACAGATTGTGCATACAATATAAATAAATAAAAATTAAGTAAAAGGGTACTCGAATAATGTATTTTTATTTGCTAAAGCTGCCACCACTGAAAGTCTCAAGTACCAAACGGCCTGTTTACAAATGCGTTTGTGAAGAAGAACAAGCTGAAACTATTTGTGCAAGCAACGGGATCACATATAAAAGCGACTGTGCATTCAACTGCGCTAAGAGAAGAGTACCAAGTAAGTCCATGATTTTTACATTTATATTTAGAATTAGTGAAAATATTCTATTTCCTACCATTTTTGATGATTTGAGGGTTTACATTTACATCTTATCTACATAATGATTTTCTTCATAGCTCAAATGAGCTTTCTATAAAACAACTATAAGAGATATTGATTTTATTAATGCAATATTTTTTAAGGACTTCGTATAGTGAAGCCGGAAAGCTGCAGTTTGAAATCGAGAGAAAGCTACTGGGCTAAAGCTGGGCGATTATAATTTTGAGGAGAACTGAATTGTGTTTGATCTGTTGATCTTTATTCACGAAAAACTTGTTTTGTATCATTGAATAATATTGCAATGGGTTTCACACATGTTACATGTTATTATAAACAGTAAAGGTTGTATGTATATTATAGCTAAATACAAATAATGACATTATTATCTAATTTGTAACTTTCCGTAGTTGTCATTATTGGGACATGGAAAGGGAACACATTGATCATTAACATTCTGATCATCATTATTTCATAAGTATCATATGCCTATGCCATTTGCAGGCAGCCTTATTTATTTAGTACGTAAAATGAATTGGCTTCGTTCGTGACAAAACATTCAACCCAAACCATAAACTACAATCAAAACTATTAAATAAAAAAGAAAATATCTGATTATCTCTATTATACTAATGTGAACCATTTAAAAATGACTAATATAAAGTCATCACTAATTTATATGAATGTGTACATAAACATACTACCCTAGTATATACATTTTCTTAACACGAGTATTCTTTTCAATATTGAGTGTACCTAAGCATTTCTGTCGTATATATTGAGCGTACCCGCACGTAAAATTGAAATATGTATGAAATTGAACCATGAAGTAATCTTGTGAGCAATCTAATGCATCCATTTGTATTTTTCACTTCTCTGAAGTTAATTGAAATCATAAAACAAAAACTGTTTACATGCAAATGGTCATGTTTATCCAACAATTCACCATCATAATAATTCATTAATTACAACTAGTAAGTAGCACTATATTGTATGCAATCTACAACTAACATATTCACATTCCCAACCTAGTTACAATTACTTACCCATTTCAAATAAAACACTTAATAATTCATGCATCAGAACTAATTGTTAAAAGTAAACCAAAACTTTACCATATAGCATATACCATTGTGTTTACTAAACAAAATTAGTTAAAAGTCCACAGTTTATCAGTTTAAAAAAAAATTATAATTAATGTTTCAATCATCTTCTCACAGACAAGTGTAGTGTGGATACAAATGGACATGGCAGAAAAACTTTGTATTTGTAAATGTTTTCAATATTTTACACACAGCACACCACCAAGTTCACCTTAGATCTAGGAACTTACTTAAATAATATAACATTTAATCTCTTACGACTAATTCCAAAATTACGATATTTCATGGGTGAGCAAAAACAATCCCTTCTCAGTAAAATAGTGCAAACTTGAGAATTCTAATAGTAAAGGAAACTTCAGGAAACCCCATTAGTGGATTCACTTTATGGCTTGCCTAGTAATTGAGATGTGACTAAAATATTCACTAATTAAAACCGTTACAGGGACACAACAATGTTAATCATGATTGATATAAAAACTAAGTTCATTAATATTTACGCTTACAACACTTACAAGTCTACAAATCAGAAATACACACAGATTCTAGTTATCAATACATTGCAATAAACAAAATTCGCCAATTCAATTAGGGCAACCTACATATCTAAACATACAAAGGTCAACTCTTGTATTTAAGATGAATTTATGAATGTATAATTAATGTTTAATTAATATTACAATATCTAAATCTTTAGGTTAATATATCTAGATGGTTCAACCGATTGGATAAGCATACAAAGTTTTGTTTTTTACTGCTGTTAAAAATAACAATGTGTAATCAATTTTACAAGAATTAAAAGCATTTTTTTCTACGTCACATTATTGGTGGACTACAAATAACACAACCACCCTAACTATACCAAAATTACAGATCTTAAACAAGTGGACACTGTTTATTCCAAGTTTTGTAATAAGGAGTCTAGCTCGTCAACTTCTTCAACCGTGCCGCCTTGATTGATCTGGATAAAATGTTAAAAATAGAAAGTAACAATGAGATAACTCTCGAGCTGCAAAAGTGTTCAATATTTCAAAGACAATGTATGTAGTGTATAAATGTGTAGTCATAATTTAAAACTTACGACGAAATAATATCCAACTGCTACAGTGATACCACATAAAACCACCGCAAGCAGAATCATCGGATAATTAGTGGATGGCTGAGGTTTTTTGATGGCCGTTTTAGGTCCTGATAAGTTTTCTGGCATGTCAGTCTCCATGTCTCCTGAACTCACTTCAGTACCACGACTAAAATTGAAACAATGTTACACTTCTATTCAACTAATTCAACTATTACGATTATAATGTTTTTTTAAATTGTATTCACCGATAAGAGCCTCCCATGACTGCTACCGTTTCACGGCGTCTTTTCGGAAACGATTTTTCTAGAAAACACAATCAATGAAATTGAAATTCAATTGACATTTTATTATCCCTATTGATCACAGAACAGTATGAACTGTAAAGCTTTCCAACAGACATTTTCTTGTCAGCTAAAAGGTTACATTACGATACATTGTAGAGCATAAGATACTTTTAATAAATAGAACATGTATGTTTACAGAGAGAAAGTATCATTTTATTATTATATATATTTTCTACCTTATTGATTTGGTTTTTAATTTATTTGCAAGTATGCAACTTACCAAGGAGTTGATCGTTCTTAGACACTTCTTGGATGTGAGAGAATCTGAGATTTTCCGAGTGTTCACTTTCAGATGGTTTAGTTGATAGCCTATCCGAATCCTTAACATCTCCGCTATCACGACGTTTCTTTGGCGAGATTTTACGACTGCTGGTTCTGCTTGAACGAGAAGCTGACTCAGATTTGGACTCCACAGTGTTGATGTCTTCGCTAAAAATACATAAGGTACCAATTTAATTGCATATGCATAATAGACAAACTTGGAATTTTACTGGTGCATGAGAACCTTTCACATACAAGAGCATCAATTTCTAAATAACTGCAAAAACTTTTTAAAATGGCTATAAAGTCAGTGAGAAAACAATTCTTACTCGTCCGAATCGGAGAATCCGTCACGACCATTGCCATTGGTAGATCCATTTTCATGGCCATTTGACACAGACGAAACATTTGCATATTTCATGTAAGCAGGTTCGTGCATCATGACTTTGTAGGCCATTTTTCTATACATAACTCTTGTAGTGGCTGTAATGTAAAGCAATAAAATACTATAAAGTGCATTCCCCAAGCAGTTTAAAGGACACTGTATCTGGAGTTAAATTAATCGCTTACGTATAACAGGTCCAGGTTTTTTTTCAGCCTTCATTAAGTAGTCGTATAACTGATTGTCTGTCATTGCGTCGACAACACCGATAACATCAGATGTAATAGGAGCGTCAATTTCCTCGTCATCTTCCTGCATAAAACAACATAAATCAATGTTTATGTGATGCATATGAATTAATAGCCAAGTAGCCAAAAAACCTGAAAAATATGTACTAAATATAAATAATATAATACATAAAAAACTACAATAAACGTTTTGTATTATATTAGTTTTTAAATCATCTTCAACGTTATAAAATTCAAGAAGCATGTCATAACGTTAAAGATCGTCGCCTATAATGTGTTAAAAGTAACAATCAGAATCATAAATGAGGTGATAGCACACATGCAAAAAATAATACACCCCGATTGCAATAATTAATATAGAAAGCAACAGCCAAACAGCATAAAATATAATACTATTCCTCTTTTCTATATTAGTTCGTACTAAAATATAAAAGGGTTATAGCAATTTACAGCAATTAAAGCCTACAACAATAACAAACAAGTTAACTTGTTAAAGAGTTTGTTATCTCTGAAAGATCAGCAAAAGCAGATAGGGCATAAATCGCTGATTGAAATGACTTGGCACAATTGTTACTTTTTTAATTTCAGAAGGCGAATTCCCAACGACGTCGTCAATTTCTTCGTCAGAAGAAAAAGAACTCACTTTAGTCCTAGGTTTATTTCTTGAGGAGCGAAGGCTTCTACCGTCCTCACCCTGTAATAGAAATTATAATACATTTACTTTGCGTTTTAAACTAAGATTAAGTAAATCATAAACACGACAATGGTTGGGTAGATATTTTTTTGGTGTATGTTCCCGACATTCCCGAGCAGTCGTTTCGTGTCTTTGCTCTTTCATTTTTTCGTTCATGTTCGTTGTCGAAAAGGAATACAATTTACAAATACTGCTTGAGTTATCCAAAATGATGTTTTCTGGCGGATGTCAATATTAAAAAAATCACCTGGTGATCTGCTACAGTGGACATTATGCTGGAGATGATTGCTTCGGGCAAGGCAAACGAATGTTATTTGTTGGTGGCGTAAAATGGTATGAAATATTCACTACGGATTTTAATTCTAAAACCGGCAAGAAGCCCGATTAACTGCCGATTTCCGGATTTAAAAAATTAAAGGAAGTAAGCAGCTCGTTTTTAAATACTTCGAAATTTTGGAAGATATTTGGTAACAGCAACAATGGCAGCTTAGGAAATTCTCCCTCCTATTGATAATACAGTGCCGCAGCAGCGATACACGACAAAAAGTAAATAATATCGAAGGAACCTTTCAAATTGGTGGCTGTTGCGGGCTTCAACAAATATTTCCTTGTGCAGCATTTAGAGACATCAAAGACTCCAATCCGAAATGCCAAATCTTGTCTCACTGTCTTTGTCAAGTCACCATCTCAAATCTCAATTCCAATTTTAATGTATGTGTAGTGTACTCAAACTTTGCAGATTTTTAAATTTTGAATCGTCTCTTGAATGTAATTATGTTTGAAACAAACTCAAATAAAAAATCAAATATAATTACCTATGATAGTGAGGTTATTAAACAAAATACTAAAAGAAACAAAACAATATTCAGAATTGAAGTGGGAGGGATCCAATTATCGGACTCTAGATATTCTGTGGGTGGTAGAACAGTATGATATGAATATGAACCTAAGCCGTATATACGGGGGCAAACCGGCAATGCCCCACTCGAAATCCTAAAAATACTGCCGTTAAAGTGTAAAATAACGAAATATTTTGGTTTAAGTTCGAGTCTCGGGCATTTACATTAATTTAGACATAAATTGGTTTAACTTTTTCGTGCTATGCGATCATCGACACATTTTTATCTCAGTAAAATTTCTATGAAAGGAAATATACCTTTTGAATTGAAACAATTTAGAAATAAAGGGTACAGATAGATCTTACTAATCAATTAGTGGCTATAATATTACAGCAAATGTTTTAAATAACAGTTGAGGTATGGTAAAAGTAGCACAAGTGAATTTTACCTAAACCGAGACATGAGTTGACAAAGTATATTGTTCGTTTCATTGTAAATGTAAAATTTGAGAATTAGAAATTACAATAAGGCTTTACGCAGATGACAGAAAAATAAACAGACTTTATGGCATATGAATGAATTATAGTTGGTAAATAAAATTATATTTACAACAATATTATAGGTCTTGATTATGAGAGTGATTGATTCGTTCTCTGTCAAAGAAAATACATCATTCATAATTAAAAAAGCTTCACATTGGTTTTACGAATCTTTACTGTTAGAATAAAAATAAAGCTACGATTTTACATCAATTTCAATTGTAGTTTCTTATATATTTATGTTTGAGACACATTTTATCAGCCTTTCTCTGTTTCTAGAGTTGAAATGTTCATTTTTAATAATAAACACAAGTTAATATCTACACATGCTTTACTGTGTCTGGTGATTGCTTCCTATTGGATGAAACTACAATATTAAGCTTCTAGTATTTACTTAAGAAAAAATTGAATCTTATGTATTTTCCATATGATTTTTTATGCCAATTAAAATTGTTCTCTGTCATGTAATGTAACTATCAATGTACATTATTGTAGTATACCTAATCTGAAAATGTTTTTTAATGATTTTATTTCACACAATATGAAGATTTCTTCCCGATCTTTTGTCTGTTTATGACTACTTTGTTACTTCGTGTGTGGCAGTGGCACTATAGTAATTGTCTCGTGAAGAAAAATCTCACAAAAACTGTGTGTTACTATACACATAGGTATGGTAGCTGGACTTACATTAAGCACAATTATATTATCTTAGTCAGCATCTTCTGTACATTGTACAAAGATCTAATTTTTCCCACAATTTACATCAATTGTCCACATTTAGTAATAGTTTCCTTAATTGCCTACAAGAAACATAATCATTTCGGTTATACAGCCCTGGATTTAAGTGTTTATTTGTGTTTATTGCAGTACCTAAGATGTAGTTATGCAGCTGAAATAAAACTAATATGTTGAAAACGTTGATCTACTCTTGAGATTTTGTGTAAAAAGCACTCCTCATTCCATTAACGTCATTCTATTAGCGTAATACGCACTAGTGTGCAAAATAAAACTTTTAAACCACAAAAATGAATTAGAAAAACTATTTAGGAAAACATCCTGTTCTTACGCAGATACAAATTATAATGGTTGTATTCTTGTAAGTGGCCATAATACATGCTGTAATATTGTTGTGGCGTATAGCAAGACTTTAGTCATTTTTCTTCCAGGACCATAAAAATGATTGCTACTGTGTCTCGCTGATTAGACACAGAGTCTTAAGCTATAACTCATGAATGATTCATCTTTCTCTCATACTAATACACTTTTAGGTTGAGGTATGTAAATACCTACGCCTATATTATTTTGATGTGTATATGAAATTCTTCTTTCTATGATGTATGGATGTACATACAACAATTTTTAGAGTCAAAAAGCTGCTCTACAACAATAAGTCTAGTGTATGGGGAGTAGTTCAAGAATAACCATGTGTATTCATCTCATTTTGCTTTTGATAACGTCAAGTTGAATGTGGGATAAAACAACATTATTTTTTCTACTACAAGCAAAAAAATCGTTTTTTCCTGTCAAACTCATACTCGTGGTGTATATGCAAAATAGCAAGAACTGACAATCATCATCATCAAGGAATAGTGAAATGTTATGCATAATAATATGGACTATTGTTACAATTACTATGATAAAATAATATATCTCACTACGAATAGATATTATTATTATTACCCTAAAGTCTTATTTGTGACTTGTGCATCTAGAACAAAAATAGTACCTGGTATAATAGATTTGACTGTTCTATTAAGCATTTTCTGCTAACAAGATTGTATTCCACTGCAATTAGAGTCAGCAAACGTGTTGGAAAATTTTATGTTTCCATAAGATGTAAGATAAAGATTATACTACTACTTTTATATATACTATATACTCTTAAACAGGGAGATGACCGTACAAACATCTCATATTGCGATTCATGCACTCGTGTATGTAATAATAATAATAGGTTCTGGATTTATCATAACTAAGATTTATTCTCACCATCCTTATGCCTTAATGCTCTTCTTCATAAAGGTACAACGAGTTTTAACAATTTCTACAGTATAAAGCAAGAAGTTTTCTTCGAGCAATGGTTATTGTTAATTTGTGGCTACTGAGTGACAAGCTGGAGCTGGCAGTTTAGAATTTATCAAACCAGACAGCATTTTCTTCAATTATAAACACGCAAAGATATTCTATAGTATAATTACAATAATTTGGCAACCCAAATAAAATCCTGAATTTTAATCAATCTTCCCAATATGTTAGGTAAAGGGAATATTTTAACAAATCAAGGAGGACTGCTTAGGAATTTACTTTTGGTGTTCATTATTGCTAGTCCTGTAAGAAGTGAGTTTCGGAAAGTTGGTTTGCAAAGACACAATGCATACAGAGCCGGTCATGAATCCACACCTCCACTTCAACTTAGTAACAATGTAAGGATTCATACAACTTACTTATACCATACAACTGCCAAGATACTGGAAAATAAGTTTTTATTTTTATTACATATTTTGTTTCACAGATGAGTGTCTTTCTTTCTCAAAAATGGGCTGATAGGCTTCTTAAGGAAAATTCATTCAGGCATTCCACTCAGACTTCGTATGGAGAAAATCTTTGGACATGTTACGGATGCAAATACACTTCTGAAGAAGCCGTTCGACGAGCTATTGACAGTTGGTATAAAGAAATCAAGTTGTACAATTGGAATCATCCTGGATTTGCAAGTACAACGGGTCATTTTACAGCAATGATTTGGAAATCCGCAAAAAGACTAGGAGTTGGGATTGCAAGGAATGGAAAGAGAATTGTTGTTGTTGCACATTATAGTCCAGTGACGAATATCGTTGGGCAATTTAGAGCTAACGTAAAGCCAAAAAAATAAAATGGGTAAATACATACTTATAATAGTAACATGTCGTAAAAAACTGAAACTTATTGTACGTTGCATTTACTTCTACAATTGACTGCAATACCCATGTTATACTAGGTAGGTAGTAGAGGTATGTGTTATGTAGGTCTTAGACATGGGAATTTTGAACCTTTTTTATCGTGAATTGTGTTTTTAAATTTTATGAGCAAGTAGTGTGTCCTGGTAAATGGTAAGGGAGCGTCCATAAGAGATGTCCGCTACAAGATGGTGGGTGGGGTATGGCAAAAACGGACAACTCTGGACATGGGTGGGGGGTGGGGTTCAGGAAAATAGGATGTCTGCTTTCAATTTTTAGTTTTTTTTAAGCAAAGTGTCAAAGTTGAAGATAAGATCAAAAATGACGGTGGGGTCAAAGTCGACGACGAGGTCAAAGTTGATGATAAGATCAAAAGTCTAGATAAGGTCAAAGGTCAAGATAAAATCAAAGTTCACGATAATGTCAAAGTTTTTGTTAAGGTCAAAGTTCAAGATAAGGTCAAAGTTCACGATTAGGTCAAGAGCCTTCCCACAAACACCTGATTAATGCGTGGTTTCTTAGGGTAAAGCCAGTAGAATTCTGCACAAACTTCCCTTAGACTAAATGTTCCAACGACTAAATTTTCGATTAAACTTCGACCTTACGGTCGAAGTTTGACCTTATCGTCTATTGTTACTTTTGCCACGTCCATCTGGTTGACTTGCACTGCATATTCTTAATTTTATTCATTTTTGGAGTTATTTACTAATTGTAAGTAAGAGGCTTAAGGCTGAGTATACACTTGAATTTGCGCTAACTAGGGCTTACCAGCGCAAATTGTATGCAAAATTTTGTCATATTCTGAAAGACAAGGGTTCAATCTTGGGCGCTTGTTTGCAAAAGTTAACATTTTTGAAATTTTAAAAGTAGTAATTTCAAATTCAAAAGAGTGGAGAAATACACGGAGATTGTAAAAAACGATTTTTTAGACCCACATGCAAGGCAATAATTACATAAAGTGCATACAAGAGCCCTTCAGAATTTTCTCCTCTTTTTTATGAGCCTTTACAAATTTTTTGAAACTTTTTCAAAATTGAGTTCTCATCGCACAAAGAATTACAGGCTCAAATACATGGGATTTTATGAGACATAGAGTAAAATCATAGAAAATGGTGAGTTGACACACAACGAGACCGAACATTTGGAATATTGTGTTACAATTTATTTCGAACCCAATAACTCCTGTAATGTTAATTTTTGAACTAAGAGGGTAATTGCTTTCCGATCTACTTCTGAAAAGACCCCTGTCATCGCAGATATTAGACTAAAGTGTACACTCAGCCTTAATATCATGAAATAGGAATGAAAGTTAATACATGTAAATTCCTATGGAAAATTAGCCAAGAAACATACTGTAGTATAAGTTGTTATCTAGCGGTTTTACCTACATACCTTATTGTTATTGTTAGTAATTCATGCGCATTATAATTAAGCCAATGATGGTCTTGTGAACATAATTATTGTTCAATCAAACCAAAATTAGGTATATACTTTTAATCTGCCAAGATATTATTTATAAACATTCCAATCTTCTACTTATAATGCATGCTCATACACCTACTTATTATTCCAACTTTACATAAATAAAGTACGAATACAAATGAATATTATATTAACCTACAATAATATTTCAATTAATAAATAACCTGATAACGATTATAACAGTAATATTATTGTGAAATATTTTCAATTTATTAAATTCATCAAAATCTATGATCAAAATGAATCATTTTGCGAAGTAAATGATCACTTTAGTTTTAATAAACCCAAGGGCATTATTAGACAGTTTATTCGATTCCAATAGAAATACAAACCAATAAAAAATTGAAACCGAGAGTCGAACTCAATAGGCTGATATCATAATTTCTACCTCATCCCTTTGTAAATATTAATGTTATAATAATATATCATGACTAGCATTAGCATTACCTTACTATTAATTATCATTGTTATGTATCTGGTTGATACGGGGGGGGGGTGTAGTTGTGTTAGCTACGTAGCTCGAGTTGCTAGTTGATTCTGCTCGAGCTGGACATGAATGAATAATAATGCTAAAAATTTAATTTAATAATGCTTAATTAGCCCACACTATGTGTAGTAGGGTTCCAGTTGGTGTGTAAGACGATGCTGTACATAAAGTTGGAAGTGGGTGAGTGTGTGCGTCTCTTTGCCCAGCTATGCAAGAGGGGAAAAAAAGAAAAGGTTTGTGGTGCTAGTGGTGCATAATAATTAGGCATAGTTTTAAAATGTCGGCCCTAAATGAACTATTTATATTTTGTAATTTTTGGCTGGGTACGAAATGCAAATCCAGTAAAATGTTCAATAAGATAAGCCGCGTATCCATCAGATTTTGTAAATGGGTATAACGAGCTAAAAATTTTAAATTATAATTATAAAAAACATTTTTGTGATTTTTCACTATTTTAAAGGAAATTGCTTTTCATAGATTTATAAGGAACTACGCTTTAATAACCCTGTAGCCTGTTTTATTTTTAAGCAATAATAATTGCAGCTATAAAATCATGTTTTTAATATAATCATCCAAGACTGCATTACTGCGGTGTCAAATGGGACAATTACCCTTCCCGAAATTTACAGAATATTTCGTTCTTTTCCCCTCAAAACCCGTTTTGAACTTTTTTGAGCAGTTTGTATCCCCTGAAGTGGAATCCTAGATACGGCCATGCTCTCATCAAAATGTTCCCATTTTTATTAAAACAATTTCCTTGACCTTGACTGAAAAAATTATTGCATAACATTTTATGACTAAGGCTTACATAAAATATTGTATTAGCTCTTTGTTGTAACAGCGGTATGCAAGTACGGAATAGCTACGTCAGTCAATGTATTTTAATGTAAAGATACATAGTAAAATATCTGATACAAAAGTCATCAAATATTTTCGAAATGTATCTTCCGAAATATTTCTTAGGTGAAATTCTAACAATTTCCCTGCTCTTGCAACAAATCCTATGCAAAGACGATGAGAAATTAACAGATATTTTCACGAACGCTGCCAATAATTTTGGCGGAGTGAAAAGTAGCCAAAAATTTAATAACACGGTAAGCGCAATGCAATGCATTGTTTAACTAACTGAAGAGTGTAATAATATTTCAATAATATTTCAATTAAATAATATATTTTTCATTGCAGCCAGATGTTATAATTGATAATGGATACCAACTTGAGACTCATAATTTCACAACAGTCTCTGGCTACACATGTACAATGTTTCGCATTCCTTGTCCTCACAATTCTTCATGCCTTTCAGCTGGAAATCATACATCTGGCATGCCCGTCATTTTGTATCATGGTCTTTTTCAATCATCTTTTCATTTGGTGCAAAAAGCCCGTGAAGCCTCGCTTGGTTCGCTTAAAACAAAAATTAAATTGAAACATATCCTTTAAAATCAATAAAATAATGGATAGAACTATAATTCATGCTTTTTCTCATTTTTCTAGCATTTATGTTGGCAGATGCAGGGTATTTAGATTATTATCTTTAGCATGATTTTTAAAATACTTGTTAACATTTTTCTAAATAATGATGTTGATGCTTTTTTTAAATATTTAAGTTATGACGTTTGGTTGCCTAATGCTAGAGGAACTGAATATTCCAATAGTCATAATTTATTCAAGCCAACAAACCAGAAATTCTGGGATTTCAGGTGGGTACTACACTTTCACCTTTCCTTGAATGCCTATGTTCTTTATAAGTCTTAAATACCGACTTGGGATGGGACAAATAATAACACCTTCATGTATTATCGAAAATATTTTCATCTGTAAAAATACAACGTAAATAATTAATGAATTTTTCTTTTATTTTGCAGCTTAGATGATATAGCTGATGAAGGTAATTCAACCTTCTGTATATTTTTGAGAAGGCACACCTGGTAATTTAGGTGTATATAAAATTGAAGTATAATTTTTGCTATTTTAAAGAAATTCCACCAATGATCGACTATATTTTGGCAACTACGAAATACCCACAGTTATACTACGTTGGTTATGCTTACGGAAATATGTTTGCTTTTGCTGCATTATCTTTGCATCAACAATACATTCAGAAAGTCAAGATGCTCGTGGCTTTGTCTCCAATGGTTTACGTAGGTAGCACTAAGGATCCAGTGATGAGTTTGTCGCACACACCAACAATGACCATGCTTTATGAGGTTAGGGCATATTCTTGAATTGATTAAAACAACAACAATAAACCCATATCTTGCTAACATTTGATACATATTTCTATTTTTGAGTAGCTGTTTCAAACTACGGTTGGCTTTGTTCATTTACCCGATCCAAGATTGGCTCAGTACGTGAAGAGATTCGTAGCAAATAATTGCAAAACTACGGAGCAATTAAAAGACCCAACCACAGTTTGTAATAGCGACGCCTTCGCTTACGATTACAACCAAACAACGCCAGTAAAATCATATTTAAAAATAATTTATTGTAGTATATTCGTATGCTGTTTGTAGTTATTTAGTAATGTCTCAATCATATTTCTAAAAATAAAACATCCATATTATGCAGAGTCCACATGCTCCACATGCTGGGGTTAGAGTTGATCCAAGCCCAACCTCTTCAAAGACAATTATTCAAATTTCGCAGATGATCAACTCGAAAACCTTCAGTTTGTATAACTACAGAAGACAAAACACTGCAGTTTACGGCTTACTCGACGCACCTTTGTACAAGTTATGGAAACTTAACGTCCCCGTCGCTCTAATTTGGTCTCAAAAGGATGCTGTCAGTGATCCTTTGGTATATACGAAAAATTCGTCATTTTTTGTATTTGCTATCAATGTAATAAATGAAACAATATTGCTTTTTACAGGATGTGTCCAAGCTCGCTCGTCATATTCCAAACATTGTGGACAATTACAAAGTACCTTCTGAAGAATTCATTCACACGGATTTTATTCGTGGAAGCGATGCTCCTCAACTTGTTTACCAGTACGTCATTAATCTGTTGAACAAGGGCCCGGTTGAATCAATTGATTGATTTTTCTGCATGTAATGCGATTATTATAGAAAAAATCTCGTAACAGAATTTTATATTAAAATCTCGTTTTAACATCTTATTGCCTATAATTGTTACGTATCATTTCGTTCATTGGTGTTGCAAAATGACATTACAAATTGCACTAACAGTTCTCTACAGTTTTTAAATAATTGTATTTGTGGCATGCGATGATTGGTACAGAAATAAATAGGTTAGTGCTAATACTTGTGAACGAAATAGATTTTGAAACATGATTCATCGATTGATTACACATACATACAAAGTTAAGTTGTACATTAAGTTAAATTTTTAAAATAACATTATACGTATTGATGTATATTATTAAAAGAACAACTTACATTTACTGAAACCTTTATCAAAATTCATAGCACAATAGTATTGGTATATAAACTAATTGTAAGTATTTCATAAAAACCCATGTATTTTTTAAATAATGAAATAATGGTAATCTTTCACAACATGATCACACATACGTGCAAGGTTTTATGAGCTCGTAAAGGATTTAATTATCAATGTCTTATGCAATATCTAATTCCATTAAATCCAGCTTTGATGCTAAAAATGCTATAAAGATTTGGTTGTTAGAATTGTCGTATACAAGTGCCAAGTGAGGGGGGAATAAAAAATATTTATGTAGCAGTGTTCCCTGTTCAGTATAATGTTAATATATAGTTTCATTGTTGTCGTTTAGAAGGATAAATTGATTTCCAATGTTAGATGCATGCAAATGGTACATAACTTACAGGGAGTCGATGCTATTGAATTTTTACATTCATTAGAAGATAAACCATGACAAAATTTGTTGAAAAGCTATGTATTTATTTAATTCTACAAATATATCTACTAACTATCATCAACAGTGAACCCATCAATTTCGATGATACAGCTTATAGAACAGTAATTATTAACCATTAACGATTACATAAAATTAGATTCTTGACTTGACCATACATACATATTTTAAATTAAATCTATTTGTTTCAGCCTGAAGTGGTCAAGGAAGCTGGGTATCCTTTCGAAACCCATAATGTTACCTCCACAACTGGATACATCTCAACTCTCCACCGAATTCCTTCCACTCCAAAAAAGCATAATGCCACAGACGGTGGTAAACACGGGCCATTACTCGACGTCTAACTATTGGCCGTTGATGAATTGCGTGTGGTCCTATATATAGCATAATATAAATATTATATATATGAAATATTCTTAGCAGTCTACTATGCCCCTCCAGGACCACACGCAATTCATCAACGGCCAATAGTTAGACTTCGAGTAATGGCCCGTGGTGGTAAAGGTCATAGTAATAGAAGTGTAGTTGTTCTTGTCCATGGATTCGCTCAGTCTTCTGTACATTGGCTTCT
>JAQFYB010000875.1:0-41735 GCA_034694085.1 Pogonognathellus longicornis
AATTACTTCGACTTTATCTTATTTTGCTAAAGTCGAAAAAGTTGAAAAAGTAAAAGTTGTGAATATTGAGTGAGCCTTATGTATTTGGAGTGTACATTTCTACTTTACTACCAGCACATGCTACTGATGAGACTGGAATAAAATATATATGCTAATTATACTTCCCAGTCCCACCATATGCCTTTATCTTCATTTTTTTCAACAATCAATTCCAATGTCTGTAAAAAGAGTCAGATTATTATTTTAAACCTCTAATGTGTTCTTTCCCAAATTAATATACATTTTTACACCCTTCTAACAGTCCTACACTTGTTACAATCATAATACTTTTTTAAGTGCAAATAAATTCATGACAGCCATAAAAATTCAAATTGAAAGGCACACTTACATTAATTTACTATTGTATTTCTTATGAAAAAATCTGAGCAATTTTTACTAGCAAATCTATCAAGTGCAAGAACCAACTTAAGAAATTACTGTGTATAGCTGCTGTTGCTATTTAAATCAAGTTAAAGTCAGGCAGTAGATGAAAAGGTTGAAGGGGAAAAAAAATATCTGTGTAGTTGAGTGAGTTTGTGAGTGAGACGGGTAAAGGGACGGGATTATTGTAGTGTGTCTTGGGTCTATATATCGTTCACGTAAATCCGCGGATCCCGAAATGCATTCAGCGCGCAACTAAAGATGTTTCGATTCTTTCGGATCCTTCTGTGTGATTGTAAATAATCTCTGTATAATTTTCCCGTGTGCCAAGTGCTAAAACACACGTAATTGAAAACTTTAATAATAGAAACGCATAAATAGAGGTAAATATTATTCCTGATATTTGTAGAAAAGAAGAACAACGTGGCCGTGTGCAAGTTTGGTTCGTTCACGCATGTAGTCTCTAAATTACTCAAAACACTGTCCTTCTCACGTACTTTCCTTTACCACAATTTTATTCATCGTTCAACTTCAAAGAACTGACGGAGGATATCAATCCTACCTATCACTATCACACGTCAGAATAAAAATATATTAGTCATTGTTTCGAACAAAACATATACCTACATTATTGGGACAAACCCGATCGTTTCCAATTACTTGTTAGGAAGGAAAAAGAATATACTTAACAAAACCTTCTAGTTTTTTGCACTTCAACTCAAAATTCATTTTTCAACTAACAAAATGTGCACCACGACAATCATCCAATAATAGTAATTGAGTCCTCCAAACAACACAATTATTGACATTTCATTTTCTATTCAGTCAACTTCAAGAAATTTAAAGGAAAATACAACTAGACTGTTTTCTTCTTTGATTATTCTTTCATTTCCGGGTCTTTTCTTGCCATTATATTGTTGCCCTTCCTTTGCCCTTATGGTGTATGGATAGATAAATATCTCATTAGTCCAAAGCCAAACTCTAATTATTAGTTGAAACCTGCAATAAAGTGGCGAACTACTATCAACTACAAACTATCAGTCTGGCTAATTGCAGCCACGACATTTAACATTAACTCCCAACTTACGTAGAGCAACTACCACAACCAAAGGCCAACTTTATCTTGTGTTGTGTGCATTGATAACTCTCTTAGTTTAGTACAGATAAGACATAGACATAGCTTAAGTACAGATTTAATGCATTAGCAGCTTTTTCTTATCTCTCTGCCTAATTACAGCTTTTATTACACAGCAACATAGACTCCAGCAATTATAAGTATTTGTACTTAAACCTAAGTAAGAGGAAACGGAGAATTCACAACATCAGCTGCTTCTGCAATATTGCTGCAACAACTTCCACATCACAATAAATACGTGTACAGCAACTCTCATACTATTACATGCTAAGGTAATATTCTTAATTACTCAATAATTTAAATCTACAACAAAAATAAACTGTTGCACAGTTGATTTAATTAATTTATAAATTAGTGTACATTGTATGCTAACATTATTTGTCACAACATGTTATTTTAATGCAAATAATAATATTATTTTTCCAGGATTCCTATGTACACAATCAAAAAGCGGGTATAACAACTAGGAGTAGTTATATAATACCTAACTACAAAAAGCAACAATCTGTGAAACCCAGAGAAAAAACAAAAACAAGCATTTCGTGTTGCATACTCTGAAAACTTAAACCTGTGGGACCAACTCCTTTTTGACCAAACAACAATTGGAGTACATACAAATACAAAGACCACAAGTTTCTGCTGTGTTAATAGTATGAGTTGACCTTAAGACAAAAATAATCCTTACAGAAGAATCCACCACCTTCCCTCCCTCCACCCATTTACTCCTCATGGACAAGAAATAATTTTGCTGGAAGAATCACAACCAAAGTAAAGAACATCATTGCCAAAGAAGAACCACCTCAGCTCCCGCCACCATCAAATCAACAACAGATCCCTTTTTGATTCATTCTGCTGAGATTTGTTGTGTGGAGTATCAACAGTGTGTTGCTTTATTCATTGTGGATGTCCATGACCAATTCCTCGGCGTCACACTCATACATCTTTAATAATATTCTTGTTCTTCTCTCCTCCTCAACACCACCACCACCAATATTATAAATTCAATTACACTACGGACTACGTCGTACTCGTACAACCTAACTGCAATCGTAAAGCAATCCTCGTCCTCCAAGTCCACCACGTTTAACAATAAATAAGAACATTGATGATTTTTTAAGAACAACAAAATCCTCTGTTGCTTTGCTCCATCTCATATCCCGTGTTACTTGTTGTACAGCACAGAATTCCAATAATCTCTGATTGTTTGTGAGTGTATAAAAATATGTATGTGTGTGTTATGTAATGTGTAGAGCGTATGTACACGTTGAAGGAAATCGTCAGGTTGATCAGTGCATCAGCAGAGTGTTGTTAAGTTATTGATGGTTGGAGTCGGAGCCATAGCCACCACCACACATATTTTATTATACATGAGCTGTAAAACATAAAACCACGAGAAGCCCTAATCTCTCGTCCAGTCCCCAATTATTCCTCGTGGAATACCATCCATCCATCCGCCACTCTAACAACGTCAATCCCAACTCTATTCCCACTCACCCACCAACCAACACCACAAAAACTTCCACAACATTCTCCCAGACAAGAAACGCGGTGCTAACAAGATATTTATTATACTGAAATCCTCTGGTCATTCTAAACTGTCCATTTGCATCCAGATCTGCATCCTCGTCACACGCACATCCCAATACTCCCAATCCCATGTTATGTTCTTTTAGCCACACACACCATCCTCAGTCTACATTCTACACTCATTTCATACACCACTGTACCTAATTATCATTTTCCTCACCTTCTTTTGTCCCTACCTGCACATCACTTGTAGCTCCCATCCTATTTCATTATTATTCCCAATCGCCACTCTTATCTCTGCCCGTATCACACAACCACCAAAAACAAGAACAAAACCCACCAGCCCTTTACTACTTTCAACCACAAATGATACAAACAGCTATTTAACACACACACTCTCTCACATTCATAATAGTCAAACTCTTATTCTCCTATAACTACCTTCACACAGTGAATCTACTTTGTCTCTCTCAATCATTCGCCTTTCTTGTTCCACAAATACAGTTCCGTTATTAATTAACACACAAACAAATTAAGTATTGTTGCTTACAGCTAATTCCCTCATTGTTTACACGCAAGAAACCACAATTGAAACAAAAGTTTTTTTGACTTGACTATATTGAGAGAAAATTATTTCTGTTTGTTGGGAACGAATCATTCATCTTTTGTTCTCTTCGTCGTCACACGTAAAAACACTACAACCGAACTACACTCTCTCTCTCACAGAGCGGCCTATTAATAAATCATCCCCATTCAAACTTACAAAGTTATTTTCTATAGCAACTCATAACACTTTTCTTCTTTCTCCTATCTTTTCGAATTTCTTTGGATTTCCACGTGCAACCAACTTCAATCTCTTACACAATGGCCGGTATTTCCAAAAAGGTATGACCTTCTATAAAAACTCTCCCTTTACTTTTCTCTAAAAATTCTATTCATCTTTAATTACTGTATATGTATGATGATGCTCGTGTATAGTCTGTCTTTGTGTACCCTTTTAAATTCACAGATCATACATTCATCATCAGTACCTATTTAAATGTATCACAGTGCTTTTTTCATTGCATTGCTTTATTGGTGCGTACACAGGAATGTAAAGAATAGATGTAATAATTAGTATAATGTAGTTATTAATTACGAAACATTATTTGCAATGAGCTAATGTCGCGTGTGATGTATAGTTAAACTCAGAGTTGTATCGGAATACCCAAGGTACAATGTATTGCTAATTTCATTGATTTTCTCACACTTCTTGTATTACTACAAGTGCACATTATACTAATTGTAAAAGGAAATGACTCTGCCTCCGGGTTGCAACTTGCAAGTAGTAGTGGTACTTATAGGTAGCCGCATTTAATAACATTTCATTCAATGTTTAAACCGTGTATCGTATGTGGACGGACAAGCGATAATTTTTTTTTCATTTCTCATACTTAAAATAATTTTTGGATTTCAAATTAAACTTTTTTTGTGAACAAGTTTTTGAACTTTGAAATATTATATCACAATTAATAGCTACTTGTTGCATACGTCACTCGTTTCAATCGTATGATTGATTTAAGGAGTATTTATTGATGTCATGTAAGTTGTAAGTTATTCAACAGCTTATTTTATGCTGCTAGCACAAACGCTTCGCCGCAAGTGTAAAAACAGATACTAAATGAATGTAATATAAATTATCATAGCTTAATAGTACACTATCATAGCATGGAAATTGAATTGTGCGTATACGACAGTAGTGTATGTATAAGCAACGGTAATAGTATGCAAGTGAACTTATAAATGTTGTGATGACTTGATACAAGTGCAAATAGAAGTTGTACTTGGTCTACAATAGAATGTATGTATGTGTATAGTAAACTGTTTTACGATTGCAGTTCCATTCATCCCTTTTTCACACCATATATATTATATAGTATGCATTATGCCATTGTATGCAATAAAATACAGCGTAATTAATTACACGTGCTTTCCTAGCATGGACTAAAACGCTTAAGAACATTCTCAGACTACTTAAGAACTATTTTACTTGATGCTTTTATTCCTATGGCTTAGCTTTGCGGTGTCAATGCCAAACTATTATTCTCCATGGTATTGCTTACGCAATCTTATTTTATCTTATGTATGAGTACGAATTCTCTACGTACAGAGACACTTACGTTACGTTACGTGTAATATAGAAAATTGGAATGCTGCATAGCATGTGTACATTTTTGGCACATGAACAACAGGCAGGACGAACCGCAAAGACAAGATGCAATATATATGAATATATATAGGTGTATATATATTTATAAACATATATTTTTAGAAAGTTAATTATAGAAATTTTTTGCAAAGCAAAGCAAACTCAAAAGTTTTTTCACTCAAAGTATTCTTTATTAAAATAGCATGAAAGGCATCATTACAAATTTCACACAAATAATTTCTCAAGTTAGAAAAATTGTAAATGCTTGGTCTAAAGTCGTCAAAATAAATTATCAAAGATAAATATGAACTAAAGTTATAATTAAAAAGAGAGAATTAGTTTGTGGATATTTGCAGAAATAAGTGCAAGACAAGTTTTCTACAGAGGTAGTAGCTACTACTTACATTTAGAATAATTAGCATAGAACTTAGCAGGAGGATTTCTGGGAAAAATAATACTAAAATGCTGTACAGCACTTAAATATAACAAAATAATGTTGACTAGGATTAAAAGTGTGACACAGAAAACAATTGAGGATGGGGAGAAAAAAGTTAGTAGCTTATTGCGGTAGTTGTCTGTAATGGTTTAAGCATAGGAATAAATTGTAGAGCATGTTTGAATGCAAATAATAAATGAGTTTGGATTAAAGGAGTGAGAACATGACTGCTAAGACATTTTTATTTATTTATTAAGAGCTTTAAAGTAATCCTGAGAGAGTTGGAGAGCATTACAGTTAGTGTGTATCAGTTGAATGGTTGTTGTTGGAGTTTTAGTTGTTGGAGTGTATAATATGATGACTTGTAGTGTGAATGCGAATCAACTTTGAGGCTATGAATATGAAGGGAGTATGTACATAGAAATAATAGAATAAAATATAATGAAAAGCTGTAGGAGAGTAGAGTGTATCGTGTGAATTGTAGTTGATTTAATTATTGAAATGCACACACGACGAGTGTAATTTTGTTATACGAAATGCAAATTGTAGTAAAAATGCCGCAGTCAGGTTTCGAGGTCTGAGGTCACAGTTGTACTACACATACGTTATATATTTTGTATTACTATTACAAGGAATAACACAGGCAGGACACACACATTTACCTAAGCTTGAATTTAATTCAGTTCAACTGATCTATGATAAAATTTCTCGATTAAAACTAGATTTCATATTATTTGTGTGTACCTAATTGTAGTTAAAACTTTTTACTAGCATTGTTTGTAGCACTGTGGGTATGCTCATTGTATAGAGAGTCAGAGACAAGAAGAAGGGAGAAAAGCACACACTTTAAGTCTATGAACATCCCCAATCAACATTAATTCCGGTGTGTTATGTTATGTGCAGGTAGTCTTGTCTAAAAGATACCTAACACTGTACATATTTCTAGTCCTAGCTATAGTAGTAATAATAAAATAAATAAATGTTTACAGTACATTATTTGGTACACACTACATGACTACAGGTATAATATACAAGTGCAATAATATTATTCTTGTGTAGAATATTATAGCAGGGTTTGTGTCAATAATAATATTATTTCCCCTTGTGCATAGTTGCATTAGTCTTCTTTGCACTATCGCATTCCACGTTCAATTCTTCCCGACATTTTAATTACTCACATTTTATTACAAGTTGAATTTTTATGGGCCAAGTTGATTCTAACGGAACTCGGCAACAATAAAAGTTTCTATTCACTAATAATATGTGAAATTCTAGATTTTGATAATCAGTCGCAGCAATTTCTAGACAAACTAGCTATTTCATACACAACTCTCTTCCGACACACAGACCACCTTTACATTGTACCAACACCACACACCACATTACATGGGTAAATAAATATCTCTCTTTGTACCGTACACCCTCAATTGTACTTTTAGCATTTATTAGCACTCTTCTTATATTCTCCTGCTTTAATTCTCCTCCTAATAGCTACACGACCTGTGTCTATTGTTTTCTTATTATTTACCTAAAGCTCTGTTACGTACTACTTCAATTTTTTCTCCTCCACACACACAGACACACACACACTTTATATTTTACAACAAGACTCAATATATGTCCTGTTGTTCTCCTTCTGCTCCACAGTTCATTATATTATTATTATTATGGGCATAGGAAAATGTTAGTGCTATATAGCAATTATGACTATTATTATTATTATTATTATTATTATTTTAATCTCATTATATCTGTCTGGCATTCTGTATGTCTGCACTGTAGATATGTGTGATACTATTATGAGACAAAGTTTAGTTTCGTATTAGAAACCAGCCATAGACCACAAATACCTGTTTTTTGATCATAGATTGAGACAGAGACAAGTTCGTGGTTCTCATCGCTGTTAACTTCAATAATGAGACACGTAGACACTTTACACGACCATGATACACATTACACACGGACGAACACAAATCATTCTCAAATCACATTCTGTCTCAACTTGATTGTCAGTCTTTGTCTTTGTTCTACAGCGCTTAGAATATAATCCGTCGACGGTCGCGTCGCTCAGGATATTCAAGGCCTAAATAGTAAAAAGCCATAATAATAATTATAATATCATATTTTACACAGCTCAACTTGCCTTTATGAGTCAATACAACCGTTCTAGTCACCCGTGGCGTATTCTAGTAGAGCTATAGTTGCTAGAAGTCTAGAAGAATGAGTCGTAGATTCCGATAACAACAAATGCCGCTATTATTACACTTGTAATTCAACTCATTCATTCATTATTCCATTATTTTGCATTGCTTTCGTAAAGATAAGAGCTGTGTGGTTGTGAAACTGAGCTACGAGGCGCCGGAATAATTAAATACAAATGTCACATAACGTCGAAATGCTAGCAACGGTTAAAAACGTGTGAAAGATTCCTTTCCTATTGCACCGCTAAATTTTACTGACTAGAAATTTCTAAAATGAACCTTTCCACTTCTTACAATTTACTTAACCAGATTTTTAGTTGGTGCTTAATTCATTATCTCGGCATCATCAACTCCACCACTCGACTAATCTAATTATATAAAAAAAGACTGGATTGCGGAAATAATATGTATTGAAATCACATACGATACAGATACAGCAGCGGATGTCGCAGGCTTAATATATGATTTCATGAGGGTCAGGCAACAACGGTAGAAACAGTTTCAACACACTTGTAGTCATTAATGTATGAAATTTCTCATCAAAAATGCATGGGAAAAATAACTTTCAAAAATCATTTGTAATGTCCTCAACACTTTAATTAACTCTCAGAAAATCAAACTACAAATCCTCCTAGGCCTCCAACCAACCACACAATAAAATACCTAAGTATATATTATTACTGTTATTATATAATTTTAGGGAGTTGCATGACGTTTCTGTCTCCAATCTTGCCAATATTTCATTTGAATATGTATTTGCATTTATTCTGGTACAGCACCAAAAGAAAATACTCATTCCATATTAATTTCATCTTGAAAACTTAAAGGAGAATTTTTTGTTTAATTATTTTCTATTCATTGATTGATACAAAAACAAAATATTATAGCATTGGCGTTTTTTATGCTTTACTTACTTAAGTATACTATAATTGTTTTAATCTACTTTTAACACGATTCATTGTATGCTCTTGTAATGCCTAATTTAAGTTCATGCATTGAGAATTGTATAGTTTGGATTGGAGCGTGAAAATCATTTGGATATAAAGTCAAACGTTTTCAACCTTGGTTGTATTGATACAATGACATTTTAAGGACGAAAGCGTCTTTAAGTGGCGCAACTACAAATGAAATGTCTCACACGACCTCTTGTTGTATTTGTGCGCATAAACCAAAAGCGTAGGCACTAATTGGAGTAGTTAAGAATTAATTATTTTGCATTAAAGTTTTATTAGTTTAGAATTTATACAAAGTGATGGTTGTTTGTAGCAAGGTAGTTGTAGTAATATTATAATGGCTGTTGAATTCCTCTTTGTGTATACACGCAAATAATTTAGTAGCTTCTGTTTGTTGGGGGATTGAATGAAATGAAGCTGTTGTGCACACACACATTATGTTATACTTGTGTATAAAATAAGAAGATTGCAATTAAAACATTGTATGTAGTTCCACTTAAACAACAATTAGTGGGAGAATAGGCACAAGAACTTCAAGCTAGTTTCTTATTTTATTTTATTATTATGAACACAGACTTTCCTGCATGTGCATTTTGCTAGGATAAATTTTTTAGCAGCGGAGCATTCATTGAGATAGGAGAGTTAGAACAGTAGTGTGATTTATTTTTAATGTTGAGACAGTTGTGCTGCTGTTATGAGAATGCACTTAATTACTCGCCACAATGCAATTTCACATTATAGAATACACTCGTATTTTGCTACAATCAAATCAGATAACACCTAAAACAAGTTCTTTTCTCACTTTACTTCATTCTACTTTATTTACGTCAGTCTTCACAAATTCCCTTCCTCTTGCCTTTTTTATCCCTATCATTTGTGTCAATTGTCATCTAGTCATCTTATGCTACACACTGTACACTCTTTCTATTTTATTCTACAATATGCTAAAACTTTATTCACTTTGTAACATGTACAATGTACAATGTAATTTTATTCGAATGCATTAATGTTTAATTTTATCAATATTCATTAATTTTTAATAATTTTCTGCTACTTAATTTTATTAACATATTTTCCTTTAAACTACCTTAAACAAAAACTTAGTTTTCTATTTTATTTTTAACTATAGTCTCACACATTAGACGTTACATGTATTTATATTCGTTATCTCGAATATTAAAAACATTTCGTCTATCGTCTTCATACCCGATGTCATTTGTCACTTTACCGATGTTGATATTTAAAATTATCAGCATTTTTGTCATTGTGGTGTGAAATATGATACAAGAGTTACGTTTTACGTTAGTGTACAAACATGCTTCATATTGCATCAATCACATGAAATTGAGATTATCATTTTGTGCGATGAGTGTATAAATATAAACATTACTACCACACAGCCACTGCACTGCGTCACGAGTTTTGTCAGGTGTTCATTTATTGACGACGTATATTTTCGCGTCTGAACACTGAAGATAAAGTTGCTGAAGATAAAGCGTTGCTTGCATTAATTAATTATTGATAGTTAATTTAGTTGAAGTGACGATATTGCAAATTCACACCACGCTATAATAGCTACATCACGTGCATTTGTATGGAATGAGAATGAGACAGCTCAACATCAGTTTGGTTACGCATGTTACAAAGAATTGTAAATCATGCTGAGATATACAGATAGGTAATATTCATTTATGAATGAATTACAAATTGTATTGTTTAAAAATACTTGTAGCCGACATGGTATGTTATGTTGGTTAAGATAAGGAAGAAAATGAAGAGGAGGAGGACCGGATGTGTCAAGAGGAGGAGGTCAGGAAGAGGAGGCTGCAAATTGCAATATGTCTGACTATTACAGTAGAAGTGGCATCCTCGCACATAACACAGAATTAAATTATAAGAAGGAATAAGGGACGTGAAAAAAAACTAAACAGGACTCCTTTTGAAACTGTTAATGAAACGATTTATTCGTCCAACAAACTATAGGAAACTCATTTGAGTTTTTGAAAAAAATCTATAGCCATTCAAGTGAAGCAGCAACACAATTGAAATTGTGAATTGGGTCAGTATAATGTGTAAAGTCTCGCAAACTGCAACGTTGTAGAAAGGGATATAAATAATGTTGCTTGTATGTGTCACTATTATTATTATGCTACCAAGGCTGTATTGAGGGGGTGGCAAAGGGGGCAATTGCTTCTCCCGAAATCCCAAATAGGTTATTTTACCAATAAAATGCAAATATTGCAAAATTTTTCGCATTATAAATCATTTTGGTATTGTGTCCCTCCCGAAATGGAATCCTAAATACAGCCTTGTATGCTACAATCTGTGTAGATACTGCCATACATATCATATATTTATATATGTCTCATATGAAAAGACTGTAAAATAGTAATACAAACTTCATGTGCGTTCATAATTAGCATTTTGTGTTGTTTACAGACCATTGCTACCTGTTTGAACACTACAGGTGTATATTGTGTAGGTAGATGTGCACAAGAAGTGATAATAAAAAATGAGACAGAATATTATTAGCATGAGACTTTTCTGTGAAGAATTCGTATATTGTGACTGTGAGTGATACCCATTTGTGTGCCACACGTTGTTTGTATGTTGTGACTTATGACTTGTGTTGTGCGTGTAGGGCGATACGATGTGGCTTTGCCTCTTTCTTTATGAATGGCATATTTGTGTAGTGAGATGTGTGTAAAGATATTTTCTTTTCTCGTTTATATTTAAATAGATTCACCTTACTAATTAGCAAAGCTTTGATTGTCGCATTGTCTTTCCTTCTGTTCCCTGCCATCAGCGTTAACTATAAAATTGTTTCTTTCTTACACTGTGCTTTTAAAATGCGCTGTATTTTTCATTTGTCAATTTTCTGACGGACAAACAAGCTCTCCTTTAAACAAACATATCTTTTGATTCATCAGCTATAAAGCTAAGTAACATAAACACAACTATGCTCAAATGAATGCAATTCTCCCAATGTACACAGTTTTTTATTAACCCACGAACACAATGGTGTGTTCGTGTGTAATTAATTAGTAGTTTTTAGTGCAAATGCCGAGTACCTAATACATTTTTCTATTAATCGTGTCATCATTTTTATTCTTGGCTATCAACATTTCCTTGCAAAATGTTCGCAATATTTCAATTGTTGATTTCACTGCTGAAAATAACTCTGTAACAATTATATATCCTTTCCATGTAATGCTATGAAAATTTATTTGTGATACCTAATGACAACTTTCAAAGGTTCATTGGCTTAGCTTAATAATTAGATTTACGTATGCGCACTTCAAATTTGTCACATTTCCATCATTGAGCATCATTTTTTCTAATGACTTGCGTCAAGGTTCTTTTGCATCGTTACCATATTTGGTCTTTTCCGTCTTTTCACTAAAATTAATTTGAAATGTATGAACGTAATAGCTGCCAACACGAAAGGGTTCTTTTTGACTTGAGTTCAACGACCAATTGTGTAGGTGTATGTTATGTTATTTCGATAAGTAAAATGAGATCACTCAATTAGACTTGCCTGATTCATTCATTAGTATAATGAGATGTTCTCGATTGTTCAACAAAAAACAATTCCTAGGAATACAGATACTGTCGTCAATACCTATGTCAGAAATTCATCAATTACCTAATTGTCACTATTGTATTTTGGAGAACCTTGTTTACATCTATTATATATAAACAGGATATCTATTAGATCATCTTTCATATTAAATTATGGTAGACAGATTATTTTGATGTCAATCTAAATTTGAGAGACGACAGTCTAGAGCTCATCCGAGCTACCACACAAATAAAGTCAAATCAAATCAAATTTCAATTAGATTGATATCAAATAAGCGTTTGTTTGAGTGTTTATATAAACCCATCTTTAGCAGCAGGTTAAACATGATATGTCAAACTTATTTTTCAACGAGTCAATGCTCCATTAAGGACATTCAGTTACAAATTTAACGCAAATGTTATAAGAATATTCGAACAAATTGAGCGAGTGTGCATTTTTCTTAGTGATGAAATACTTTGTTTTTTTGTGGCCGAATAAGTACTTTGGTAATGGGGGTAGTAATAAATGCCTTTGCTTGTTTGCTGATACAAATTATTGGAATTTAAATTTTATCATAAAACAACGGGATATCGCATTTAATGATGTCATTCATAGATATATATGGTTAGAATACAATACTATGCATTTTATGGCGACTGATAATAAACTTGGAGCATTGATTATAATCCTACTGCTATAGCACTAATATTGTTCTGGATATAAGCAGATAATTAAATTTTATGAATTAACTGTGTTAAGTGTTTACAAATAGAAAGACAACAAATAGACAGATACAATAGACAGTACATTATGCAAAGGTTGTGTGAAAGTTTGCGTTTGTGCAAGTTATGATTATACATACACGGTATAATTTCTGACGGGAGTATCAACATCAACTGATACTCGATATCTTTGATGATGGCATGGGTCTAATTCTGTGATTTATGTGCTTTCAATAAATGAGCGAGCGTTAAACCCCATTGTAAATTTTTTATTATCTTTGGTATTTATGTAACACTGACAAGATGAATCAGACACATTTTATAAAGTAGGTATTCGTTCTCTGATGGCTTTTGTTCTGAATAATAGTATAATAGTATACATTCCTCATTTCATTTCAAGCGAAAGGGAACCGACACCTATCCATTATCCTGGAAAATCCATTATTCAGACTTTTATCCTTTTGTGTGGTTTACTGCAGTAGTGTTCACAATGCAAGTACGCAGTACGCAGTATTAGCTTTTAGCAACTGACGTACATTCGCAATCCATCAGCTTTCACCCAGCTTTCGTTTTAATATACACACCCACAAAATGATTATCCTAATCCTATCTATCTGTACTAGATATGCCGCGAATGCTATATTATTACATGTACAATACACATAAGCCATAATCCGTGTTATTGAGTGCATTGTTATGCAATTGCAGTTCATACGATGCATCGACCATTGTTCAGTTGTTCATCATATTATTATGATTTTTAAAAAATGAGTCATTGAAAACATTTTTTTAAATGAGATAGTTTTGCAAAAGAAACATTTATACTTTATTTTGGGATCGAGTTCTAAAAACGTTGGGGATTTTATGACATTGGAATTTTGGGTCGTAAAGCGAATAAATGAGCATTGACCATATTTTTGTTCTTTGGAGCTTAACGTGAAAGTCTGCAATTTTGTATACAGAAAATTCACGAACATTGAAAATAATATGGTTCACCCATACCTACAACCTAACTTTTATTTGCATTTTCTACCTACCATTAGTTGCCTAAATAGAATTCCGATGGCCGGATTCGACGAATTGAGGGGTCGGGGTAGTTCAAGAGGTTTTTAGGAATTAAGTGAGAATTCAGATGATAGTGAGAAAATTAGGATATCTAGTTAAGTGTCATTTGACGTCGCAATTTCTACGATGTCATTTATCCAGCTTGTATTAATTGTAAACTGCGAATTGAATCAAAAAGATAAAAGATAATATTATCGTGTGCTTATTGTTAATTGACAGTAAAAGTTAGTGACCTCAACTACTTAGTATTTTTGAACCTGCATAATATTTATTTGTTAGCGGGGAGCGGTGAGTCTGTGTTTACAATTAGTAAATGCATTTTGATAAAAATGTGATGAATCGTCAAAATGTTAAAACTAAATCATAACTTTGCTTGTAATTGTTCAACCATAGTAGTATTTATTTATAATAATTTACTAAGTACTGAGATATTTTGACACTTGAAAAAAACATACAATACAGGTCAATAAATTTAGGTAAGTGCATGGTAAACTACGAATGAAACTTTGACACAGCGGCGTAACTTACCCAGGTGTCGCCACGGGGCAAAAATGCAACACAGTAAATACACCACAAAAAATATTTTATAAAAGATCCTAATAAAGGTTAAATAACCAATATCAGGGACGAATCTAGGTCACATATTTAGGGACGATAGAACAAAGGAGAGTCGAGTATACTTTACAATAAACCCAAATCGCGTGTAGCGCGAAAAATTTCAAGATTTGTTATATTTTTATTGCAAAATGGCCTATTTTTAGCATTTTGAGCACACAATTTTATCTAGTCCATATTTAAAAAATAGGTGAAGCGCTTTTCCCGCCAAAATGCGTCATTTTATTAGTCAATTTTTACTTCACTTTGACGGAGGTTACATTTTCTCTTGCATTTGCAAAGCATTTTAAGAAGTTGCATTTGACATTATTATACTCTGAAAAGTTTTTATTTGTTGCAATATTATATTGAATGTTTTTTTTTGGTCGTCGTCCCCGCGTCCCAGACCCTGCTAGCCCTATGTTAATTACGCCACTGATTTAACAGTTTCGGTGTTACACTCAATTCACTATATAGCAGTTAATTATCTACTTAAAAATGAATTGATGCAAATGCTGATTAAATCATGCGACTATTGTTTGAATGAGTTGCGTTAGTAAAAGACATCATAATATTATTCTTTCATTCGTGTTGCAATTATTAAATTAAATGAGAATGGACAAAAGTAGCACATCATACTATATTGCATACTTGTTTTATTATCGTAGCAAAGTAGCCAGTATATACAAGAACTATTTGATTGCTGTGCTTTATAAATGAATGCATATATATAACATTAATCCTAACACAAATTAATTAATTTGTGTTAGGATGATTGAATTCCTTTTCAACAGCAAATCCCAGATTTATAAGCGATTTATCCAGTATCAGTAAAAAATGTGGATTAGTTTTAATTCATATTATTATTCCTATTTGTAGGGTTAAAATGTCTCAGGATTAATAATTTACCATTTAATCTTAATTTGGGTGTATTAGCAAGGTATGTAATTTAACTTGTTTAATTAAAAATGCCATGCATGGATTAAAGAAACACATTGTTTTCTTATCACGGGTCATTGGGTTTTATTCGGGAGAAGATTAAATTTGTTGAGGAATGGATTAAATTTATATGCCGCTGTTGGTTGCGTTTACTTGTGTTCAATTGTTATTTCCAGACTACAATTAGACTCGAAAACAATCATATTTAATCTAATACGTAACTAGGTTTACAGATTTTTTGCTTACATCGGAGCTTTTATTGTAGCCAAGTGTGTATGTCTAGTCAATAATATATACCTAGTCATTGTGTATTCATTTGCTGCTTTATGAGCCTAATGTTTTAGGAAGGGCTTATTATATCACCGCAACTGCCAAAACAAGCAAAAATGAATGAATCCAGCTTTATAGGGGGGGGGGGGGTCAATTTATGAAATTATTTGACATTATAAATGTTAGGACACTAATTTTCACTATACATACAAGGGTCACTCTCTAAAATAATTCAAAACCAATGTTCCCAAAATTATTTTACTATGATTTTTTTTAAATTTTTTTGTTGATATAGGTTGTGGAAGTGTGCGATGAATTAATTCTTTCGAAAGACACTCAGAAACGAGTGATGGATTCGCTTAACAAGGAACTGCTCAAAGGGCTGGGAAAGGCCACCAATGATAAAGCCAAAGTCAAATGTTTTCCTACCTACGTAAGAGATCTGCCCAATGGAAAAGGTAATTGCTTAACAAAATTTGGTTTAGTCATTCGATTTATAAATTTTATTTTTATTTTGAAATTGGAGTTCTCCAAGTATTGATTTTTTTAAAGAAAGCATTGAAATAGTAAATTAACATTTTTGACTAAAATATACACCGCTTTAAACTTAGGCTTTTAGAAATTGAGCCTGCTTTTGTATTATAAGTAACTCTCCATTTTCCTCCATTTTATTGCTTTCATTTTCTCTACCTACAGCTTGTTTATCATTTAAACTAATTTCCTGATCTTATTATAAGCGATCTTTTCCTTATGACAAATTTAAAAAATGCAATACAATTTTTTCAGCTAAAATAAATTACCGACTGGTTTTGCTACCAAACTATTACAAGGCTAATACGTGGATCACCAGTATATAAATATGTATGATATTTTACTCATTTGTATAAAAATAGTATTTTTGTGACGTATAAATACGTAGGACATCATTACTAGTTTGTTGGGTAAGTGTAATATAATGGGTGTAATGTGGAACAGGGTAATTACGGACAAGTTTGCACTTTCAGCTATAACCATACACATAAATTACCTACTACACTACAGTCATAGTCTCGTTCTCATAAATATTGTCGCCGTCTAGTATCAGCAACTGAACGGACAAAGAGCAGAAAAATGAGACTGGCGATTCCTTAATGTCTTCCTGTATCTCCTCTGCTGCTAAACATTTATATTCTCAGTCCACAAACTCACTACTATGCACAAATTATTATAATGTATAAATATAAAATCCATGAGTATCAGTGCAACTATTTATTCTTGGGTTATTTCTTATTAGCTACTACAAGTATAAATAGTATATCTAAATATATACGCAGTCACAAAGGAACTGGAAACATTATAAGAAGAGCTCAACATTATTCTTATACCATCAGAGCATCAGTATAGCATTACATGAGCATTAAATTAAATAGTTACCAACAATACAATGCCGCTATACATGTATGCATATTAGAAACCTAAAAGTTGTTCTTAAACATTTTTTGTATTGCCAGTATGTATATAAAAACTGGAGTTACGTATAGTCAGTTGTGGTATCCTACGTGTGTATAATAACGAGCTGTGGTTAAATGAGTTAACTTGATTAGCACACTGGAGAACACAACGGAATTTTATCTGAATACCTTCATAAACAATAAAAGACATCGTAAATAACCCTCTTGTAGAATATATTGCGTCCCAATACAAAAATACAATACGTTAGTAACATGGTTTCATGTTTTTTTATTACAGTTATATAGAATGCTTCTCAAATGTCTTCCTACTTTATAACATGTGCAAATAAATCCAAGCATTACATTATATAATCTAAATCAGCCTACAAACAATTAATAATAAACTTGCACTAAATATAATGTAGGTTTTGTCTTTGTAACATGATAGGATGTACATGATACACAATTGTAATTAACTATATGGACTTAATGTGTACGAACAAGAATATTTTATAACAAATATATTTTAATGATGTAATTCTGGTCATAATTGTATTGTTTATTGTTAGCTGCACTTGTAAATATGAAAGAGATTTAAATAAACCGGAATAATAGGATTGAGTTACACAATTATAATATTATTGGTAGGATGGTGTAGAACCACAGTATAATCTCTTATGTGTTTGTTAAAATTAAAAGACCATAGAATGAGAAATGTATAATTCGTGAACCGCGTGTGAGAAGGACAACATTGAGTGAGCGAGGATTGGAGCAAAAGGATAAAAGGAATCTCATCAATAAATCTAAATGGTTTACACATGACATTTGAAATTTTGGATTATCACATTAGCTACATTATAATATCAGAGATAATGTACTCACAAGATAAAAAAACTAACCCAGCCTTGAACTTGACTTGTATATTCGTCGTTTTGCCATGCATGTCTCACAATGTACAAATTGTACAACTCACACAACAATATCCCTATGCAAAAATGAAAAAATTGGGGTGTAGAATTTAATTTACTGGCATATTGTAGAATCTGGCAGCCACACAGAGCCACTCATTCGTATTGTCAGTTTCTACTTCTTTCTACATGCATCCACTTTTAGCGTCCTCACTTCAAATGACTTGTCTTATACTGCGTTGTTGTTGTGAATGTTGTGTCTTATGTGCACTGTACTTGTATCTTACATAATCTCACATTCTTTCAGCTACCTTTTCTTTCTATGTTCTACCCTACCCTTTCCTTACCTTCCAAACAAAATAACCAAAACTTGATCTGTTCAGTCTCTCTTACGTTAACACGATCAAATAATATTCATTTCATTCCATTCGTTTATTATTGGCATGGGTCTCGCTCCAGTCTCAACTCTCAACCTGCGTGAATCAATCCCATTAAAACCTTGAGATTTTTCTGACTCTTTAATTATTATTTGCCTTTGCTTTGAATCTATGTGTGTATTTATTTTTGTTTGCTCTCAACAAGAGCTTCTGTGTTCTCACTAACATTTTTATCCATCAGAAGAAATATGACAAAAATAGTAAAAGAGCTTGAATGCATTTTTAATTGTAAAAGAGATTTTAATTTATTTTGTAAGAAAAAATTCCGGGTAAATTTTAAATTGGTACACAATTAAAATCACGTTGTATGCAATGTATAATGCAAAGAGGAAAGAAATGAGCAACTCATAAATTAATAGAGTGTAGAGAGAGAAATAAAAAAATGACATGTGTAAATCTAAATAGCTGATTTTATTTATTTTGACAGAGAATGGTAAGTTTTTAGCTCTGGACCTTGGCGGTACAAATTTTCGAGTGTTGCTCATTGAGCTGAGTGGCGATAGTAATCAAGGCGATAAAGCGTCCAAATTCAAGATGCAGTCTAAGATTTTTGCTGTCCCTCAGCACATCATGCTTGGACCTGGCGTTGGGGTAATCACAAATTCACATTGTACTTCATTACGAAAATGTAGCACAAAATCAACGTAGAAACTATATTGCAAGTTTTATTACCTGTTGTATGTTACCACTTCATTTTGTTAATTTCTTACTTTTAAATGATCGTATCAAATGTCCCTTGAGGAATTTATAAAATGTTTGACCATTTTTAAAAACAGTTTTTCTAAAAGTATAAATGAACTTTTTTGTTTGTATTTTAATTTTCTCCCTCTCACTGCAGGGGCTTATTTATTAAGCATCAGTCAGTGTTAAACAAAGACAATAGCATTTTCTGGTTTGTGTGCTTATTTTTTATATTGTAAGTATTACTCTTATTTAAACACTTTAGTAAAAATAACTCATTGTTTGTTTGTTTGTAAACTTGCTTGCATAAATTAACACGTCTCCCTACTAATGAATAAAAACCTGGTCTATTAACTAACGAATTGCTTTGGTTGCTTTTAAAAGCAGCTGTTGACAACATGTGTCCAAGAACATGACTTTTTGTATGTTTCAGTTGTTTGATCACATTGCGGAATGCCTTTCAATATTCATGAACGAACACTGTGTTCAGAATGAGAAGCTCCCTCTGGGTTTCACGTTCTCATTCCCTTGTCGTCAAGAAGGACTGACCAAAGCCCGACTGGCCACCTGGACAAAAGGATTCAACTGTTCAGGCGTCGAGGGGGAGGATGTCGTGCGTCTTCTTCAAGAAGCCATTGGCAGAAGAGGGGTAACTTGACAATTCATACTTCAACGCAAATCATTTATAACTCCCCGCCCCTACGCTAATTCCCAAATACATAAAATACAGTTTAATGACAAACAGGAAATGATTACATTACAGGAAAAATAATCCCCTTAAATAATAATGAATTTTCACATGATTCTCCATTATATGATCATATATAATATTATGCGTGTCAAAAGAAAAGAATTTATGAACGTCGTACAATTTCATCTAGATACACTTATAAAATATATTTAATAGTAATCATCGTGGAACTTTGAATTCATTTGTATTAGTGAGAATGTAGAAATCAAGACTTAGATTATAGCCGGCGTATTATAAATATGGAAAACCCTTTTGTATGAAGCTACAAGACAGATTTTAAAATTAGTTTTTCCAGAAAACATGAATTGAAACAGAAAAAATTCACCAGTTTACGTCCACACCCTCAGTTTACGAGTTTATGAAATGTGAAAGTTTTTGACTGAGCGAGTTATTACTGCTGCTTGAAACATAATGGCTGCAACCGGTTCACTTCTTTTTGTAGATTTGGACAGTTTTCTGCTCTTTCCCTCGTGTCAGCACGGTTTCTGATTTCCTTACATAGCGTATCACATTCCACGTTCCACCATTTTAAATATCTCAAATCTCATGCTTTTTTCATCATGTATGAATAACTAAACCGACTCCTGTATAATTTTGGCTTCACTACCATTTCCCCTTTCGCAGGCTCATCTATCGTGCGACACCTTTAGTTTAGTTTTCTTTTGAAGATGTGTCTCCCAAACAATGCAAAAAGTTATATTTTAATCATTTCGCTCTCTCACTTTAATACTTTTCTAGATGCACAATTTATATGCATAGCTATTGTAATTGCAGTTAAATAGCAATCAAATATGATCTACAGTATTTAGTAACTTTTGCAGTAATAATATTATCTAGGTGTTTGCAATCCTGTGGTATGCAAGTCAGATAATATTATATCAAACCAGATAACTAGTATCTACTACAAAAATCGTAAGTGGGAGGGAACAGAAATAGCATAAAAGCAGGGTCGAACAATTTATGATTTTCTGAGTCTTACACATTTAGTGAGAACTACTGGAACTATTAGGAAACAATTCGACCGTGACCGTGACTAGCAATGAGAATCTAATAATATTGCATAATATCAACATCCAATGTTGTACAATGATTCTCTATCAACATTTGGCCGCTTAACCTTTGACTCTTTAAAGGCCACATAAGCGATTAGCCAATACCTAATTACATAAGTCTCGTACTCTACTCACAGCCCACAATATGCATTGAAAATCTTTCTTTGAGACCATAATCTTTTCTTAACAGTTGATTTATTTATTCGTTCATTTATTGTATAATATATCATAGTTTTATTTATCTCCTCGAGTTTTAATAAGCAGTATCAATATGGCTAGGACATGACATGAACAACGTGTAAATAAGTGTAAATACTAGCAGGATTGCTAATAATGGTTGTCAAATAAAATGACACAGGCAAGTAGGTAATGTATTTTATCTAATAATAAGTCACTATAATTGACATGTGTGAGAGTTTGGTTATTGTTTTTGTCTTTTCTGCTGTTTACAAATCACTAAAGTAATTTGACTAATCATGTGATGATTTTCTGTGAATTGTTATTGTGCTGCACCTGATTGCACACCAAATCCAGGAAAAGGTGAACAATGCTCCTACACTTTTGTGTGTTCCTCTTTTATCTGTTCTGTGTAGTGCATTACGTAGCAAGTGTCAAAATAACTTTTAAAAGCATGAATAATAAAATAATAATATATGTACATTAAACTATAAACGAAGAAATATTAAGTAAGCTATGTATATATCATCGCAATGTCAATAGGCCACGTGTCTCTAGATGACATACAGATATAACAAAACACGAAAATCACTTGATGAATTTTTATTGTTAGTAATATATTTAAAATATTTATTAAGTAGGTACTATAGCATGTAGTATTATACTGCACACCTTAATCAAATGTTGTATGTATATGATAAAGAAATCATTATAGCTACTATCTCATTTCATTTTCCACATAATCATTTCATTAGTAATAATTCAAAGGAATTCAATATATTTGAATGAAAAATACAATTGAGATTTCTTAGAACATGACATCAATTGTAAACAGGTGCAGATATTGTGGTAGCCTATAGATTTTAGACTGGAATGAGTACCAAGAGTACCAACAGAGATAATAATATTATTGAAAGATAGCCAGCTAGAGACAATACGGTCAGTTGTAAATGCCCTGTTTGTATTTACATAAAAACATCCATTGATTGTATAAAATAATTTTAAATGAATTAGTGAGTGAAAAAATGGTGAGAGTCAGATTTGAAGGTATTGTATCTCTAGAAATAGATATGCAGCAATATTGAATAAAATAAATGATTCTTTGTCTAGCGTCTAGCGTCTGGTAGTTTTGTATTGATGCGAGAGACCGAGAGTAGAATACACGTGGAGAGCTAAAAAGTAGTGTAGTTTTTGTTATTATTCGTATTCGTTGTAATTGTAGAAGCTAATTATGATTAACTCAAGTTAACAATCGTGTTGAATTGAATTGTGAAATAAGGACGTCGAGATTGACGTTTTGGCAGTCTTAAATGACACAACTGGAACTCTCATGTCATGTGCGTACAAAAGTCCCAATTGCCGTGTCGGTTTGATTGTCGGTGAGGATTTTTCTCTATCAATCGTTGCATTAAACGCTATTTTACTTTTACTTTTTAGTCCAATCAGTTTTTAGCTTTTACAAAAAGGTGAATTCAATTCATTCGTCCCAAGTCCACTCCCCCCTCTCTCTCTCTCTCTGCCTACACTTCACAACTCGTTTATTCTTTCATTCATTCTTGAAATACTTCTTCGAACAGCAAAGATTTATAATTAATTATTATTTCGTAACAAAATAATTTACAGTAGCGTTCATTTATTACTTATTTTATGTATTTTTCTAATTTTTGCAACCGACCAACTACAGTGAAACACGACAGGAGTAGTTTAAGGCCTTTAAAGGGTGTATCACACAGGTACGTATGATGTACCTTTTCAATCGTCCCCCAAACCTTTAGAATTTATTCAAATTATTCATTTTCTCACTTGTCACATTCAATTCAATTTCATTATTAGCTTTTCCTTTACTTTCTCTCATGTCTCTGATGTTTCATAGCTTTTTGATTTGCCTTTTTTCAAACGCTAGAATTTATTTTGAACGCTTTTTATTTTGTTTTCCATAACTGTATTAAAGTACACACCTATTTAATTAAACCCTTTTGCAAACAATCGTACACCCATGTGAATAGGTAATCTGAAATTGAAATTGTCGGTTTTTAGCAAAGAATAATAATTTTAATATTGTTGTGAATTTATTTCCTTTTATTGACCCTTGACCCCTTCAATCAACCCATGGATGCAGCAACGGTTAAATAATGCTTTGATATATACGACACTGCATGGAACTAATTCTTAATGTTGTTTTGATTACACCACATTACATTTGTATGGGTTTGCACTTTGCAGTAAGTATTGAACGTCTTTTGTATAACAAGCACGGCTACTACTTACACTGTACAAAGCTATGGATCACTTTTAATTGGTTTTATACAATACATATATCATACTTTATGTTATTGGAATTTTGGAATGCTATACGCAAGTGATAAATTACTAAATTATTTCTTTCATTATGGTAAATTGGGTTAAATTCGGTTGATCCTTCAATTCAAATGCTTTTACATGAAAATATCACAACTTTTAAGATACAGGTATATACCTAAACAAATATATATTCTTCTAGTTGGTGGAATGTGTAGATTAATTGTCATTTATTTCATTACTTTTGCCACTTTATTTATTTAATTTTACTCTAGTCAATGTTTCTGCAATTAGCATTTAGCCCCCACTTTAAAAAGTCTATAATATTCATAGAGAGTAAAACTTAAATGTGGAAATCGCTGTACCTATATGCAATACACAACTATACCTAAGTATGGTATCTAAACGTCGTGGTGTTGAGTTTATCATAAAAGTTAAATGTTTTTTCAATGACACAATTAAATAATGTTTGCATGTAGGAGTACATAATTGTATGGTTTAGCTAAAAATGCTGAACATGTAGAAAATACTTGTCAATTTATTTCTGGTCACTTTAGACACATTTCTACTTCTGGTAAATTAATTCAGGACATTTTAATATTATTCTACGCCCAAAAATGTAATTGAAACTCAAATGTGCTTAAAAACAGATGAGAACATTCCTAAGAGAAGAGACTAAAAAATGTTTTGAAGTGAAAAAAATGTACAAAACAAAAAAGTGTGGCATTGCTTTCAACTTTATTTTAGCCAATATAAAATCGCATTTTTTCAGCAAATAATATTATAGTTTAATCCTCCTCGAATTTTAAACTATAATAATATAGTAACAATAAAACTGCCATAATATGCAATAATTCTTAATTCGTTTTAAGGAGAAGGTTGTTATAGGAAGGAGGGTAGAAAAACAAAGGCTACAAATTACTGATAATGGAAATAATGATATTGCGTAATAATTGATAATGGTGGATAATTGAAAACTTACGGTAAAAATGAAAAAGGGTGGTTGACTTGAATGCTGTTGTAATTTAGGATGTGGAAATCTACGTTTGTGCCATTCTCAACGACACTACCGGGACGTTAATGTCATGTGCATGGCTCAATCCTAACTGTCGCATTGGGCTTATTGTTGGTACGTACACGTTTCCAAACACATCATCATTGATCTTCTTCATTTCTTCAGCCGTTCTAATAATTTTTATTCCGCCATCACTGAACAACACACTGAGAGCATTTGATGTAGTCAACTGTTTACTAGTACTATAATTGTATCCAAAATCTTGTCATTTCCTTTTCTATCAACCAAAACACTTTCACAAAACACTCAGTTTTGTCAATCAATTAATTGTCATCTCCTTCGTCGTTTTGTTCTGTTGTTCGTTTTAATACTACTACTACACTCTTCTACCAGTAGCCAACCATTGTAGAATGTAGAACTGTACTAGAAATAGATATCTAGAGCATCCATTCAATAATGTACATCATTCTTACACTTTTAGTAGTTTTAGAAAGTACTTTTTAGATTAATTTTGATGAAAAAACCTCTGCATTTTTATTTCGTAGTATTTTTTATATTGTATTCTGCAGCTTATTTATTGTCTGCACTACTTAAAAAGTAGTTGTTGTTCACACTAATAATATACCATTTCAAAACGGATTCATAGACAGTGGCGACATGTACAATGATTACGAAATCGTTTACTGTTTCGGTTCACTCTGACACACACTGTATGGAGAAATTTCGTAAGCATAGTGTCTATCGCCGCTGTATTCTAAGCAAATGATTCTATAATAGCATATTAGGCAGTTTGCGTTGACACATGATTTATAAATCTTATAGAATTTATAAAACTTATAAGAAGTATAGCTCCAAATGACGTCATTTCAGTCGTGCTTCTCTCGATTTCTGAACTTATAGGATTTATAAATACGATTTATAAGTTCTATAAATTTCACTCGAAACTTATAATTTGAAGTAGCGCGCTCAGTACATTTTGAACAGGTTTTACATTCTCAGCACCATATTTAAATTTACCTCCAGTTTATAAAGTTTTATGCTGTTTTCCAAACGCAAACTAAATCAGAGTGAGAAACTTATGGAACTTATGAAACTTATAAACATTCTATAAGATTTATAAGTTTTATAAGTGAATGCCAACGCAAACTGCCTATTATGTAAAAATCAGTCAGTGGCTATCCTGACTTCGACGGGCCCCGTTTCCAAACCCTTATTTTCGGCTTAAGTGGGCCCTTGGTTATTTTTGATTAATTAATTAATATTTCAATTTTCAAATGTTTAAGCAGGATGTATTATCATAGTTCTGTTTAGCCATGATTTTGTTTTGGGATTGCAAAATCCCAATATGAGTTACTAACTTGCTTATTATTGCGCACAGCGCAAAAAATTTATCTAATTTGACAGAAAATGAACCTCAATGATTGAAATTTGCATGTAGCAAGTTGTTTTTTATAATTTTGTGTACCTTCACGGTAAAATATTCCATTTTGACTAGTAGACCCTGGGAACTTGTTCCATCGTAGTTTAGCCACTGGCAAAACATTAAATGATTCATTTCAATATTTTTGTTTCACTGCGAATAATTATTGTTAACAACGACGCTTTACAATCGAAATCAAATAATCCTGACCATTTTTCAATTTCTGTGCACGTAATAATCGTTTTTAAATATTATTTCGCAGAGAAATAATTTTATATTATAACCAGCTGCAAAATACTCGAAATTCTCGCAAATTATTTGTTATTGTGTTTATGTTTATGGCTCATTTAGTTACGCTGCTATTCCTTTTATTTCATTTTATTTTTCGTAGAAGTATTTTTATTAGAAAGCCAGTACTTGTTGTTTTGTTGTAGATTAGTTGTTATTTATTTATTATATATGTCATGTCATATCATTTCGTAATGTATCTGCCTGTTCTTTGTTGTTCTGCAAGCATCATCTTCGCAAAAGCGCCCTCAAAAGTCACAAAGTAGAAAACATTATCTGTGTACTCCTTCTGTTGTGTCAACAGTTTGATTGAAGTAGTAGTAGTAGTAGTTCTGTTGTGTTACTGCAGAAAATGCAGAGTTACATAAAATTAATTCTGCAGATCACTGATCTTGTATTATGACATTAATTACTTTACAGGAATTGTTTGTAGTAGTGTTCTAATTAGTTGAATGCGGCTTAATAGTTGAATACATAAAACAAATCATGAATTATAAAGACACTTCACATAATATAAGGTATTTGTTTCACAACAAAACATTCCCCTTTTATTTGACCAATGTTTTGTTATACTATCTTCTTAGATTTATTTTGCAATTATTACATTATGTGTCAATTTTGTTCACAATCAGTTTAATTGACTTGACCGTACCTAAATTCCATGCAGATTATATGTACTTATTGCAATCACATTCGTCCACTATTTCACCTGAATCTCGTCTAGTAGCAATTATTGTATTCTTAATTGCACACTTTAGTCCAGGTTAATGTTAAACTTTAGAATTGAATATGAATTAATTGATTTGAAAATACAGGCATGAAAATGCGGTGAGGTGTGAAATTTTTAAAACTTTACTGAGCAATCGCTATTAAAAGTATTCATCAAACATTCAAAAACAGATTTCATCATAATTTTTGCTTTGTACACCATATTTTTACGAGTCATGGTGTTTAGTGCACATTGAACTTGTACTAATTATCGGCTGAAAATAAAAGTACACATGGTTTGAAATAGGAAAAACCTTTTAAGATTCTATCTGAATTGGTCAAGATGAAATCCCATTAATTTGTTATTGTATCATTCAATTGCTTCTATTGACTTGACTGCAATTTGTAATGTATTAGAATTCTGATTCGAGACTGCACCGACCAAATTGCACAACAGTTTTGATAGTTCTAGTAAGAACAGCGGAAGATGGTCAAACCAAGGAGGATCCTAAAATGATGTGACACAATTTTACTTACTTAATTATAGTACTTTATAAAACTACATATTCTGTGCCAAATGCCATTCCGATTCACTTCATGGAAACGATGTACAACGACTTCAAAATTTCATGCCAATAAGTATTAGAGCTTTTTAAAGATTACGTGTACAATATTTATAGCCATTAACTTCACAAATATTGTACCTTTACAGATATACCTGCTATTATGTATCGTTTACTGTTTTAAATACTTCTTCGTCTTTTAACTAACAGAATACAAATAGCAGAAATAAATATGTGGCATTCGGAAATACTAATCATGCTATAATTATGTATGCAATAGTATGCATTAGAGCTTTTACGCTTTTGCTTCAGTATTTTGTAGAAAAGTACATAACTAAAAAATGCTGTTGTGATAATCATTTTGTTGTATATTCTATGCTTTAAAAGAAGTTTAATGCTCTAGTTACCCTTAGTAGCTTTTAAAGACTTTTGTTTTTCAGTGAAATGTTGTGACTTGTGTTCATGTGGTTAAGTTAGTTTATAAAAGTGGCATACCCTTGCTTGTATGTCATACTAAAAACTAATGCTTTTTTGATCGTTTTGTCATGTTTAATTTTGCCTGTTCTTTTCTCTCTCTCAATTCCTTTCATTTCACCTACCTTTTTCACTTGTACTTACAACAAAGCCTGTAAAATTGTTACACCCTCACCATTTCACACTTACCTATAGTTGTTTTTGTTTCCAGAATTTGATCTAATAATTATTTTGTGTTCACCTTTGTTTTTTCCTTTTATACTGAAGAAATAGTTTATAGTACATAGCACTCACACTCACAAAAATAGATTTTTATTATATTATTTGTATAGCAATATTTAATATTCAGTAGTGATATTTTTATAGCCAATATTTTTTCCTAATTTTGAAACATTTTTGCTTTTTGTCAGTCATTATATAGCAATGTGGATGATATTATGATAATAAAAAATTAATAATATATATGGCTGTTTGAAACGAACTAAAGGTACGGGATCCAATGCCTGCTACATGGAAAAACTAGAAAATGTTGAGTTGTTTGACGACGACGAAATTGAACCTCAACAGGTTTACAATTCAATTCATTTTCATTCATATAAATCATCAATTTGTTTACAATAGCCACTTTTTAATAAGTCTTATACTTTTTAATACATATTCATTATTATATTTATACATATTATATGTTTTATTGATTTTTCAACTTTGCAGGTTGTTATAAATACTGAATGGGGAGCGTTCGGAGACGATGGAGCCCTTGACTTTATAGTCACCGAATATGATAGAGATATTGACCTCCATTCCGTTAATAAAGGAAAACAACTGTGAGATTTTAATTTTCCTAGCAATTCTTTTTTGCTAAATGTGGTTGAAATGATTATGTGATTAAATGTGTGTGTTGTGATTTTAAAGATTTGAGAAAATGATATCTGGAATGTACATGGGAGAGCTGGCTCGTCTAGTGATAGTAAAGCTGGCAAACAATGGGGCCCTTTTCAATGGAAAGCCTTCGGAATTGTTGCTCCAAAGGGGAAACTTTTTTACAAAGTATATCTCCGAAATAGAAAGGTGATTTTTCTACTATTTTTGTTCAATGACATTTTTCAATTGATTTGCTCATATGATTCATTCGAACTTTCAACTTATTTTCCATATATTTCAGTGACAAATCTGGGGAATTCCAAAACTGCCGTCAAGTACTAGAAGAAATATGTTTGGATGATATCAGCGAGCAAGACTGTCAAGACGTTCGGTATATTTGTGAAGTTGTCTCAAAAAGAGCAGCTCAACTTGCCGCCGCCGGAGTCGCATGCCTTCTTAACAAAGTAAGTCTATGAATAAATCTCCCGTTTACGCCAAAATTCAAAATCCTCTAGTCGTGTTTCAAAACTGAGATTTATTTCTTCATGGTATTATTATTTTGACTTCTTTTGTTTTTAGATGAATGAAAAGAGTGTCGTTGTGGCTGTAGATGGCTCCGTGTATCGCTTCCACCCTCATTTCCATAACTTGATGACAGAAACCATTCAGAGATTGGCCAATCCAGAGATCAAGGTATTGCATTTTAATTGTTTTTTCAAACCGCATTTTATTTGTTGATCTTGGTTCAAGAGTGATTTTAATTTTAATTGGTTTCAGTTTGATCTGATGTTGTCTGAAGACGGAAGTGGACGTGGTGCTGCTTTAGTAGCTGCCGTTGCCAGTAGAAAACACGAAGAAATGCTATTGTTGCAAAATTCTCGATAGAAACAAAATGAGAAGGCTACAAGAATTAATAATCTAGACGAGTACGAGACGAATATTACACGAAATGATAGTCTGCTATTAACTTGCAACTTCTACGGCCAACAAAAATAAAATTATAAAATGCAAGGAACGTGAGTCGTTCAGCCAGGACAATATAGACTTTATTAAACTTTAGTAGGAAGAATAATAATTAAATACTACATTTATGTATGCAAATATAATACATGTACACTTACAATTAGAGATATATTATAAGACACATGAGTTATATAACAGAAAATATTATATTACGAGAAAAAGTCAAAATAAATAAACCAGATTAATAAACAATTCTCAAACTATCTCTTGCCCTCTTCATTTCCACTTGACACAAGACTGTAAAGTAGTAGTATAGTAGAAGAAATAGCAAGTTTCGTATCATAATAATATTATTATGATGGCAATCTATTATACAGCTAAGTGCTTATTATAATAATGAATGATTCGAATTGTAAATATCGTTGTACAAATAAACTAGCTAGATATAGTAAATCAAATGTTTTCTGCTTCTTAGAAAAACTGGTTTTAAAAACTGGTGCCGGCACGCCAATTCTCATACATTCAAAACTACACCAAACTATGAACATCCTTATTAGCAAGAAAATTTGAATGTTCTCTTCATTAGTAACTGACAATAGATGTTCCATAACCTCAATCGACCACGGAAGAAATATCCTTAGCGTTTAATTACATACATGATGTACCTACATAATATATACATATATCACACATACATCTAACTAACAATTATCAATAACATATCAATATTAAAAATTACATATCTAACATAAAAAACTACGCAACTACTTTAATCACAAGTTTTTTAATAAAAAAGACTCAATCAAGTCAATTAAATAGGTTCATTTCATAGACAGGTATAGCAAGTGAGTAACAACAAGATTTGAATTGAAGAACTAGATGCAGGCAGACTTATTACAGTATTAAACTAGTCGACCATATTATTTTCTATATTTATTGTAACAATACAAAATTATAGCAGTTATATGTAGATAGCAATAATTATTATGAAATCTGTAATGCCTAATTTAATGCATATAATTCAACAAATACAAATCTAAACATAGTTCATTATTTATACTCAAATACGTTAACTTATACAATAATAATTATACCTACCTATACCATACATATTAGTAATAAAATTCACACAGATTATGAGTTCCTGTGGACAGTCTCTCTTGCACTATGTACTCTGTACTTAAAATTTATAATCATTTTCAGTTTAATTCAGTGGCAGCCAGCTGGTTTCCAACAAAGTACATAAATAGATATATTATTCTAGTAACCTTGACAGCTACCCATCTGACCCATCATATCCTCAATAGTATTAATCACTATCACTATCATCGTCATCCTCAAACTCACCACAGTATTCGTCTTCACACTCAGTTTCTGAATTAAAATCATACGCTTCTTCGAAATCCTTACAGAAGCTTTCAAAATTTCGAGAACTATGCTCCCCATTTTTCACATTCCAGAACTCTTTCATGACTATCATCAAATCCAGAGATCTATAAATATTGAAAAATTCTCCGGACGTTATGGCTTTTCCACGTTCATGGCTGAATTCGTAATAATCCGATTCCTTGTCAACTATGTTAGAAAGCTCACTGTCGCTGAACACAATTGGCTGGAGTAGTTTTAGTGGTAGAAATCGCACATAAATTTTCACTATGTTTCTACTTTTTCTAAGAAAGGAAACGAAATCTTCATGTTTATACCCCTGTCTAACTTGTAAAACCAAAGCTCTGGGGCGGAGTTTATCAAAATTTAAATGATTTAGACGCCCACATGCAACAAAATTAAAAATCAGAAGATCCAAATCAAAATGTTCATCTGTAGATCCTCCCAAAATTTTAAGTTTTCCATAACCAGAATATACTTTCATTTTCTTAACATTTCTCGGCAGCCACCGTATGTCTATATCATCCATACCTAATACTACGATGTCCGTCAAATTGGGACAGTTATCAAACAGAGACAACAAATGAAATTCATTTTCCTTTCCATAAAACAAATAGTTTAAATTTGGCAAAAAGATTGGTTGATCGCTGCCACTAACGTCGTTAAAATCCTTAGGACATATCGCAAGTTTTTCCAGGGAAGTTGGTAGGCTAGTTAGCGAAAGTCCTGCTTCTCGAAATATTAATTGCTTAACAGACGCGCCAATTTTTTCAGAAAACGAATGGCGGTTAAACACGTTAAGGTAATATACTGATGACTTTGATTTTTCAGTATTCAAAAAATGAATGTCTGAAAATGTAATTCTTTCTGCTTTGAACGTGTCTCTGGACCAATCAAATGTAACCGGGCTAAAGTGCCCATTGACGTCTATATCTGTGACATTTGTGAAATCTATGAAGTCATTCAAAGTCATTTCATTTGAGTAAAGGCCAACATAAAACCTGACTTGTTTAAGGTGAACTTTCAGAGGAGCAATTCTTTTCAAAATTTCGCTGTCAACGTTTATGACAACATCTTTCAGGCAGAGAATTTTAATTGAATGCAGACTGTTCCAAGGAATCATCATATCAGTGCTTGGATAATAGTTATTGTACGGTCCCCAATTTTGCAATTTCAATTCCGTCAAGTTACAAGTATTTGACAAATATGACCTTAAGTCGTCCCATTGATAGACCATCTCAAGACTCTGGATATTCTTTCCGAATTTTGTGAAAAATTCTGACAGTCCTTCTCTCATATTTTTCTCTGCCTTGTATCTATTTCTACTTTTTCTTAAAGAAGATGCTCCAAACTTAAAGTCTTTGAAGGGTAGACCGGGAAGCCACAAATACTTTGAAACATTGATGAAATCCGTGGGTCCGAAACGATAGCCGAATTTAACTACAGCACGCTTTCTAAGGAATGTCTCAGATACTTCATTCCAAGTATGACATACTGTTCGACAGTTTTTGATGCTTTCGAGCGACAAAAATTGGAATATGTTTCTCAAAACCTGCAGGATAAAAAAAACCAAAAATAGATTATTGTAGAAATAATAATAAATTGCCTTTGTAAAGACACAACATATTTTCGAAAGCATTTGATGAATATGTAAGTGATTCAGTTAAAAACAGTACTAACAGCAGTGTTGTTGCTCATGACGTTTCCAATTAAAATGTGTATCTTGTTTTCCGACATTTCCGAAGTACAAGAAGCATTAATTGAACTGTAGTTAACATGTGAAACATTCCTCCCGATTTGAAGTATTTCCAACATAGCTTCGTCATTATCCGGACTTATAGCCAACATCATTGAAAAAACCGACGCAAAGGTTTCAGTCTAAAATTGTTCATTTTGTCTTTACTTTACAGGCATGTGTTTCAAGCTCAATTATACAATTACAGTTTAGATACTAACTTTATAATAGTAATTGTGACGTTTCATATGTGTTTTTTCATTCGTTTTGGAGAGAAGCTTCAGAAAAACCTGATCCAGACTAATTTCCTCAAATGCAATAATTAGCGAATTAATAATTTCTTTCCAATATGGACAAACACTCTTGCAGTGTTCAAGGTCATCGTACTTCAGGTATGAAAAAATCTGTCGTAAAATCTGGCAAATACAAAATATATTTTAACATTCAACTGCAGAGACCAAGTCAAAAAATAATAATATTCGAATTTAGGTCAAGTACAACGCACCACCGGATTCTGGAATGGATGAAGACGCCTTCTGAATATATCTAGGATTTTTTTGACCGATTTTGAGTCTTTCGTAGATATGATTTGATACAACACTCCTCGTATTGCCACAACACCATCTACAGTCACCTGTTTTATTATCACCATAAAATTATTACAACATAATCATTAGGGTTGTTCACGTATTCGCTTTAATGTGTTATACTGTAACGATTTAATGTTATAATATGTTATTTATTTATCATCATTTTGTATAATATAATGTATGCGCAAAATATATTCACAACCCGTACAGTTGTTTGTTATATGCAAAGTGTAAGCAATCGATTCACGACAATTGTACTTGTTTACAATTAGTACACATTTGATCAGCCATTATTTTTAAATATTTTTTTTGAAAAACTACTGACGGGAATGGTCATTATTGAAATACACACACATGTAGGTATTACAGAATACAGAATCTATAACCCGTTACTATTTCATTGGGTGACAGTGACGGGCGCCCGAGTGCCGATTCACTAATATTTTAATAATTGAGTTGAAAACAAAGCGCAGACCACAAAGTAACAAGTGGAATATAATTTTTTACAATGAATAACACAAATACAAATATACAACATAATACGTTTAAAGTTATATTGACGACTTACAATTTTTCGACATTCTATGTCATTGAGAAGTCCACTGTTATACAAATATTCGACAATATTAAAGATGTCTAGTTTTAAAAATTTTTCAACAACTGGGGTGTGCGGTGATGAAGAGCAAGACATTTTCAATTCTACGAATATTAATTAGTAGCCTTTTGCCTTTGTTGAATGTTAATGTTGAACCAACTGATGACTGAGGTTCAAAAAACAAAAATGATTAAAAAACACAAAATTGCCAAATGTCAAATATGTAGTAGAAGTTGAATGTGATGTCAACTCGACAATTCAACAATCTTCAGTCAACAGATTGTCATGTCAGTCAACTGTCAAAACTGTCTGCAGTCGTCCGAGAAAGATTTGAATGGGCGAGGATGCCGTAGGTTACTTTGTCGTGGTGATGATTGAATTGAGCGCATGATAGAGAGAAGGGGCAAGGTGAAATTACAATATGAAAAATATCAATATTGAATATAGAGAAAGAGAAGTATTGTATTGTATGAATATGGCAGAAAAAACCTATGACTTGGGAAAATTGAGGGAAACTCCCCATTTCGTATAAATAAAAGTTGACAAGTTGAAATATATAAAATCACACCCCATGTGGGGGCGCGTCGTTTTTTTCTGATTTAGAAGAGGGGGCGTGGCTTGGATGTCGGTATTTAGAATTCCCAGGAAATTTACCAGGCCACGCCCCCACAGGGGGCGTGGCTTGTATTTCGGGATTCAGGGCCCTTAGGAAATATGCCAAGCGACGACCCCGCAGGGGGCGTGGCTTGGATTTCGGGATTCAGGGTCCCCAGGAAATTTGGAGCGGACTACCCCGCCCCCGTTAGGAAATCAACGACGGGTGCTTAGGAAATTTGGACAAATTGCATCCCTGGGTTATATTATGTTTTGAAATTACTGCAGCATCAATTAGGTGCAAAGAATTCTTTATTCACAATTCACACTGTTGTATTGTAAATCAATTGCGGTGCTCCAGTGCCATGGTCTACGGGCGCCTCCCAGTACCACCCTTCGGCGCCCTTAGACTATTTGCGCCTCCGGTCTAGCTTTCGGCGCCCTCGTTCGACCTTGGCGCCTCTAGACCCTTGCGCCCTGGGGCGACTGCCCCACCTGCCCCAGTGGTTTCTACGCCCCTGCAGTCGAAGTTACACATTTGTTGCCCGAACTCACCCGAGCCCGAAACAGCTGCAAAGTTTTGTTGCCCGAACTCGCCCGAAAACGAGTTCGGGAGAGCGGGCAACGAGCTGGCTCGGCTCGTTTACACCTCTACACGGTACACTGCGTATTTTCATCCCTCTGCAGTGTATAAATGCGTGCAGGTTGTAGCTGCACATAGTTTGATTCTGCTGAGCGGGAGAGCCATGCTGAATAATGTTGATATGGTAGGATTCAATCGGAATCCACTCATTTGTTCCAACCAAAGAATGTCAGAAAGAATTTAATGTTTGTTGTCAGCATTTCTTTGGATTCTTCACTGAATCTACAACTAGTCGAATAAACTTCCAAGCTTAAAAGAGAATTAAAGACTTTAAAGATGCCACAATCAGCCATCAGCCATCAGCAGGTGTTTTTCAGAAACTAACAACTAATCCAAAACAACGAATTCAAGCTACAAACCTTGATTTGCGGGACAGGATGTTATATAAAAATGAATATTATGATCATAGAATGCAAATTGACAGGATTAAAGAAATCTACAAGAGTGATGAACAGTGGTTTATTGTTTGGAACGTGTGTAATGGCTAACAAATATGTAAAAATCAATGTTATTAACGAATCAATGCCAGAAGTTGGGACGACCGAATCTTTCAACGAATTGGTTTCTTCTGCCACGTAACAATATCAAATAATGTGCTTCGACGTAATTAAAGATTGTTTGTATTATATAGCTGATTATATATTGCATGAAAATAATTACTAATTATTAAGTTGAAACATAATTATATATTTGTTTGTTCAATTGTTCATAGAAAATGGGAGCATCATTGATACTACAAATTCTAACGCATTAATAGATCACGAGATAGCTATTAATGATTTCGACAATGACATTGTCATAACGGAAAGCGATGACATGTTTCTTCACTATGAAGGTAAAAGTTGTGATTTAAAAGAACTAACATGTAATGTAATGTGATGTAAAAATGTAATGACTACAACTGTGTAATTAATGACGGAAATAGAAAAGAATAATGGATTTGTTAAGAATGGAGACATTTATCGCATGGAAGAAATCGATCAGTCGGAGTTAATGGATCTGACGGAAAAATTGATCAGATGGAAGAATTCGATGTTAGTGTAGAAATGGATGAGATTGGAGAAATTAGTTTAGAGCCAACCTGCGGGACAAACGAAGCATTCGCCGAATCGGTTTATACTGTCAAAATACCAAGTATTGTGCCTCAACTTAAGTGAAGATTATTTGTTTCAGTATTATAGTATATTATATGTTGTGTGGTTTTAGTTACTTATATTAAGTTCGGAAATAATAATTAAATTTCGTTTGTATATTAAAATGTTCATAGAGAATTGGAACATCATTTTCACCAGACGTGGCACTTCGAATCCTCTAAAACTTCCTAATCCAGATAATCCATGATGTAGTTGGAATGAAAATGATGGTAATGCACCTCATTAGAATCATACAGAAGAAACACCTTACACAGAAGTGATGAACCCGGAAAGAGATTTGCAAAATCCAACTATTTGAAGATTCATAAGAGAACTCACACGGGAGAAAAACCTTACCAGTGTGGTACAGATATATGCGAAAAGAGATGTGCACACTCCGGCAGCTGGAAAAGACATTCGAGAATTCCCACAGGAGAAAAGTCATACAAGTGTGATGTTTGTGAAAAGAGATTTGTTCAATCAAATGATGTAGAAATTCATAAGAGAACTCACAAGGGAGAAAAACCTTACAAGTGTGATGTATGCGAAAAGATATTTGCACAATGCAACAATTGGAAAGACCATCAGAGAATTCACACAGGAGAAAAACCTTACAGTTGTGGTGTATGCGAAACGACATTTGTACGGTCAGACGTTTTGAAAAGTCATGGAAAATGTCACAATTGAGAACAACTTTACACTTACAAGTGTAGTGTATACGAAAAAGTACTTGGACGATCATGGGATTTGAAAATTCATGAGACTTCACATGGCAGAAATGCCTTAAATATTTATACTGCACTCGTTGTTTCACTCGATGGCGTCATATAAGTGTTCATATTGCAAAATGGCGTTCTCTCGCGCTGCAACAGTTTGGCTCAGCACAAGAAGACGAAGACACATACTATGGGAAAACCATTCAAATTGTATTGAGATGCATTATTCAAGTGCACCAGCTATCGTACGACGCACTGGAGAAGACACATTGTATATAATTTGATTTTAAATGTTATTTTTGTGAAATGATGACTAATAAGGGATTCAGGACCAGCCATTAAAAGAAAGTTCATCCGAATATGAAGAGGGAAGATCTTTTCGGTGGTGCAGATTGTAGTGAATGGACATCATGCAAATGCTACAGAGTTCAAAGATATTCTATAAAACATAACTGACATGGCTGAAGAGTTTGAAGCTCAGAGTATCAGGGTCAATAACAAGGAAGACAGGAACATCAAGGAAGAAGACATGACATCTAAGGAGGAAAACCTTTTCGAGGATACCAATATTGAAGGTGCTGTGTGGGAATCTAACGCTGACAACGATGTAGACATGATTGCTACAGTAGAAGAAAATGCTCTACAGGAGGAAACAGAGAAAACTATAGCGGCTAAGGAAACATATAAACTGTTTGTTCGAAACTTGCCGCGCGGAATGTTGAGCTCCGAGTTACTTAAATATTTTCTGCCATATGGAAAAGTAATAGAATGTGAAGCGTTTGTGACAAACTACGCATTTGTGGTGAGTTTTTAAATTACAACTCGGATGACTATATAATATATAAAATTACAGTTGGTTCGGGTTATGTGATATCTTTTTGATAGCATATGGAAAACAAAGAATGTGGACTGAAGGCTATAGAAGAATCGAACAACAAACCCATTAAAGGTGTCCAGCCAGATCAAATAATAAGACTATTAAAATAAAACATGCAATTGGCAGTTGTGGTCACCAGAAAGTTACAACATGGTTGTCAATTTGCCTGCTCAAAAGAATCACCAAAGCATAATTCCCAAGATAGAATCTTACGGAAGGGTTGTCGAAGTTCAAACTATAAATCAAACTTCTGCTTTTGTGGTAAGTACTGATACGAATGTTTCGTATCGTATCAGTACTAAAATCTTCACGCTGCAGCACTGGGTGACAGCCGGGTGACGGAGCACGGTCGCCAAAGGCTACCGTGCTCCGTCACTCGATTTAAATGGGTAATTAAATATATTGGGGTGCACCGTTGCCTTTGGCGACCGTGCCACACCACCCTCTGCCAACTTAAAACGGATGGGGTGACGGTTCGGGTCACAAAATGTAGGGTGGTGTCGTTACCTTGCGTTGGAGTCTTGGAGTCGAGTCACCCAAGGTTTTAACATTTCTGTGTCACCCAAGCTTTTTACATTTCTATGTCACCCAAAATCTATTTCCGTGTCATCCAAGCTGTTTACATTTCCGCATGCTATATAACATGACCGTGGGCCGAAGGCCTACGTTTGGGTCCGGGTGACTCTCCGTTTGGCTTTGGGTGACTTTTGCAAGGTTTTGCAGGTATGTAATGTTTATCTTGCAAAACCCTTTCGATAAGCGAAAAATATGCATGTTATTTTCGAATGAAACTGTGTACATCTGAAAGGCCTTTTTTGGAAACGTACATTGCAATTTTTGTTAGTTCGAAGTGTCTTCTCCACTCGAACAGCTAATCTTGTGAAACATGGATGCGGCCTTCAAGCCATTATAGTCTGGGTGTTGATAGTCAAAAACTATGAAATACATTGTATCTCAGGCATTTTTGGTTCAAATAGGCTGACATTTTAACAAGGGGTAGGTAATATGACTCCCCACTGTGGAAAAATATAAAACTTAATAACAGCGTATCCGTATATAGGAACAATTAAAACAATTTTTATAGGGGCATATATTTAGAGTTAGAAACTCTCTATGGGAGTTTGTTTAATATACGTCGGGTAATAGAAATACGCTCTTGGCTTACACTGATAAATAAAAAAAAAAACTACATAAGTACTCAAAATTCGAAATTTGGAAGTTAAATTTTATATTTTTCAATGGTGGGGAATAATATTACCTACCCCCTGTTCAGCTTATTTGAACCAAAAATGGCTGAAATACAACATTGCAAAATTTTGCAATGTTTTGCAAGTTTTTGACTATCAACGGCACCCTGCCCCAACCTGTCGACAATTCGATCTAACAAAAATTACAATTTACATTTCAAAACAAGGCCTTTCAAATGCACACAGTTTTAATCGAAAAAATATATTTATGTTTTTCGCTTATCGAAACGGTCCATAGTTACTCTATACCCAATACAATACCTACACTCTGTTAGTGTTATCATATTAATAATTTTGATGTTATTAGCATATTGAAAACGAAGAATGCGGAAGGAAGGCTATAAATGGATTGAACGGAAAGCTTATGGAAGGAAATGGTGATAAAGTTCTTAGTTGTGAGCGAGTCCACCGAGCCAGGAGGCCCAAAAATACCCGTTATGAAGCTGTTAATTACAAATTTATCAGAAAAAGTTGCAGCTTCGCAACTAAGGGATCTGTTTAATAAATACGGACTGGTTGTTGAAAGCAAGATTGCTCCACATGCTCAAAATGAGGAGAGGAAAGCTATTGTTGTAAGTTTTTGTTACATTTTATTGTCTTCTTATAAGTAAAGGTAGAATGTTTGCTCATTCATTTGAATAATAATATTTATATCAACAGTATTTAGAGACAATCGGCGATATTCGAACTGCATTAAAGGAGATGAATGGATACGTGATCGAGGAACAAGCCCTAAAGGTTGAACCACTTTCAGACGCGGAAGAGAAAAATTAGAAGGATCTTTGAAGTTCAGGTAAGTTATATTTCAATGATTGCGTAAGTACGTTCCATAAACGCTTGAAATTAAATATTCAATTGAGTAAATATTTGCTTTTTCTTGCCAACAGAGCTCTTGATCCTGGCTTTGGTAAACCTAGAGCTAAAAGACCACTTTTTGCGCACCATCAAAAGCAATGGAGACTAATCCCAATGCCGTCCGCATATGAGAGTGCGTCGTTTCCTCCTTATGATAACTACCGCAAGCTAGTGTATCTAGTTTCCCCACCTTCTCGGAAAGGAAGAGGAATGGGCCCCAACTTTCCCCCACGAAGAGTACACAGAGATGAAAGTGTGTTTTGGACTGACAACTACGATGACTTTTACATGACGATACCTTTTCAAAATCAACACGATAATTAGTTTCAGAGAAATAACTGGTTAGCCAGGAATCAATCATGTCAAAACAGACAGTTAATGGATTCTCCAATGTACAACCAGGAATATAGTCCTTTAATTAAAAAACGTAGACCTAAAATGGGTCAATTTCAGCAATCATTCCATCAACAAAATCAGTCAACTCCAGTAATGGATTTACCATTCGGGGAGAATTCAGTGGCGTCTCGAAATAATTTCAGTAACGACTCATTTTCGTCGTTTAGACGCTCCGATCCTCTGAATCTGCCGCTCGGAGAGAAACAGTATTTTTCCTGTTCTAAAAAAGTTAATAAAAGTAAGGAAATCCAAATATCCCTTCATTAATGAAAACTATGAATAAACCACAGTCTTCAAGTTTCCAACAATATCGAAAACAGCAATCAACTAATTCGATGGATTTCTCTCAAGATTCTTCCACTCTTCCAGGCTTTTATGCGAATGATCAAATTCAAGGTCCAAATTCGAATTACTGGACTCCGGCTGCCAATGAGGGTGACAAAAACAATTTTTCTTTCTCAAATATGATGCATATTCACAGATCCAAACACAATCAGCAACAATTCAACTTGTATTCAACGACACCATCGTCGTCAAATTTCAGACAAAATAATCTTCCTCTACAACAGCAACATCAGCAGCAACCACCTCACTTTCCTGATGGTGTGGATCCCAATTATTACCCGTATCTTAAACCCGGAGCCAAGGGTATATGTATGGAAAAGGAAAACTAATGGTTCGTGGTAATGGCGGTGGTACCAAGACAAAACGGCCTAGAAATTCCGAGCCGTGCGAATATGAATATAAGTCTTTGGGTTTAATGGGGTTAAATAAACACAAAAAGGGATTGGGAAGACAAAAACAGGAGCAATAACCCAAGTTAAAATACTCAACATGGTTGGAACAAAAGCCAACCCGATCAGCAAAAATGGTTGGAATCCACGCTAGAATGATACAGTTGGACAACTGCAATACATGGCCGCATGGCCG